>JADRCH010000073.1:8947664-9060416 GCA_019843965.1 Rhynchomys soricoides | reverse complement strand
CGGAAATACCACATCACAACAGCCCCCGGAAATACCACATCACAACAGCCCCCGGCAACACACAAACAGGGGACACTTGACTCCTCCTGCAGTGGTCAGTAACTGGAAGAAAAAACACAAGGGCACAATTTCCACAATCACGTTTTCCAACCCCAAATTCTCCGTTTGGAGGCTGCATTAGAGCAGGCCCTCATGGCGTTGTAATTAGTCTCGGGGTACTCCTTTGCTATGTCTGCCAACGTTTTCTGACACCCCATTATATTTATGGGAGATGAGAAAGTCTCACTTTCAATTATGAACCCTAAGGCAAAGAGTAGATAGACTTCAGATCCCTAGGCTCTTGAAACTTGAGTGCGTCAAGGGGACCCAGCCCTGAGTGACTTCAACAAGGGGAAGGGACAGACATGACTTGGAAAGAGATCAGATAACTATCTAATTGGAAACCTGATGAGCACTTCCCTCCTGGGCAGGGAAAGTAAATAAAAACTCACCCAGGACCACATTTTATTTACTTGAAAATTAAATCTTTACTGTATCACCTTTGTTATCTTTTTAAAGTGAAGGGGGAAAAACTCAACCTGTTACCTAGCAGAAGAAAACAGGAATCCTAAATTCAACTGGCTAGCCAATACGATATATAATGCAGGTTTTAGGCATAAACAAGTATTATCGTTAACAAGTACTCAAATGACTGCAGTGTGTTTGAGGGAAGGAAATTCCATTAACCTAATTGCTTCAGCTTTCTTCTCTTTTTCTTCAGCTTTTCCCCACTAGCGATATAAACTACATAAAAAATTTAAAACTGAGTTTAACATATCTTTAGAATTAGACATAAAATACATTTGCTTCCAATTTTTTGGTTTAATAAGGCAACACAGGGTTTAGCAACCTCTTCAACAGAGAACTGTATAGATACTTCAGGCTTCGTAGCCCATCTCTAGAAAAAGCAAGCATAAGTGGGCTCTGGAAAAACTTATGTACAAAAGCAAGAAGTGAGGGACAGATTTGTCCCCTAGGCCGTTCTCTGCCACCTCCTGAACTAAAGCAATAAATAAATATCAAATAGCTAACAGCATCAGCCACAGGGAAAAAGCTCAATACAACAACAACAAAACAGCTAAGAGAATTAAAGATTTTGATTACATTAAATTTGTTGGGGCTTTTTTTTTTTTTAAAAAAAAGAGAGATTCTCATTATGTAACTTTGCTAGCCTGGTACATGCTATGTGGAACAGGCTGAGCTTGTGTCAGAGACACTCCCTACCTTGCCACCCCACCTCTGTTTCTGTGTGCTAGAATTAAAGGCATGTGCCACTACAGGGCTTTTACTCTTTTTTTGTTGTTGTTGTTTTCGAGACAGGGTTTCTCTGTGTAGCCCTGGCTGTCCTGGAACTCACTCTGTAGACCAAGCTGGTCTTGAACTCAGAAATCCACCTGCCTCTGCCTCCCTAGTGCTGGGATTAAAAGCGTGCGCCACCACTGCCCGGCTTTTACTTTTTTTTTTGTTTTTCAAGACAGGGTTGGCTTTTACTCTTAAAATAATCAATTTCCAACTACCTATGAGACCAAGGTTGTTGTCAGTACAATGCTAAATGTCTGCAGTCCTACAGTGCTGACACAATTGTGACACCTACACAGGAGGCTGCACACCAGGCACTAAGACTCAACTTCTGCATGAAGAATCTAGAGATGTCAGGGCCTGCCTAGAGTAAATGAAGAAACAGACTATTAAATCCTTTTGGTACTCAGTGCCAGTCAGAAGCGGCAACTTGTATCAGTTACTGTTAGGACTCAGAAGATACACATGACAGAAACATACTAAAGAAAAAGTCAAAGCTAGGCTCCCTGCTCACCATTAATGTTCTCTACCCCCATTTAATATTCTAAAGCATAACAAAATCACTTGGCTCAACCTAATAATTCCTACCATATAAAAATGTAAAATAAATTAGATCCAATTACTTTTTATCTTCCCCAAGAATCAGAGGTTAGCTTTTAAGTACATATCCTATGTATCAGTCGTGGATGTCCTGGAACACACCCTGCGGACCAGGCTGGTCTGGAACTCACAGAGATATGTCTGCTTCTGCCTTCCAAGTGCTGGGATTAAAGGAAGTGCCTACTCTTAAGAGCCTCTTGTTTAAAATCTTGTTTGAGGAGGCTACTCCTTGTAAATTCTAAACTTTGGATATCAGTGGATGACTGTTATTTTTAGTTGTCTTTACTGTATTACAAAACACAAAGTATACGAAGCATATAGTAGATATGTTTAAAATATTTAACTTAAAAATTAACTTTTAAAGATTTATTATTTTCTGTGTATTAGCATTTTGCTTCCATGTATGTAAGTGACCCATGTGTGTGTGCCTGGTGACCCGTAGGGTCAAAAAGGGAGTTAGATTTCCTGGCACTGGAGTTACAGTTATAAGCCACCATGTAGGTGCTGGGAATCAAACTTGGATCCTATGCAAGTACAACTGTGTTCTTCATTGCACATCCAACTCTCCAGACCATAAAAATATAACCAATATAATGATCAGAAGAAAAGAAAATCTATCAAAAAGAAGCTTCGTTATGATCAGATATTTTCCTCAAGAAAGTGATTTTTTAAGACACTGTGATCAGACACTACTTAAACCAACAACCATTTTTAAAAATTTATTTATTTTCTTTATTTACCTTTCAAATGTTTTCCTCTTTTCAGGTCTCCCTTCGGAACCCCCCATCCCATCCCTCCTCCCCTGCCTCTATGAGGGTGCTCCCCGTCCCGCCCACTCACTCCTGCCTTCCCATTTTTTTTAACCATTATAGTTTGAACGTAAAAATTATCGCATTAAAGGCTAGAGTGCCCAAGTGAAACATTGAATTTCATTTATTTTAATGAGTAAAACAGAACTTTCTTTACACTGACTATCTATATCTCAAAGCAAAATACAGTTGGTTATAACAGAACATTTATTTCTACTTCTGACTTAATGGGACACCACCCAATTTTTAAAAGTTGTGACTTATCTAAATTGTGACTTAAAATTATTTAAATTGTATTTTATGTGTATAGGTGTTTTCCCTACATCTATGTCTGTATACTGCATGCATACTTGGTGCCTGTGGAGGCTAGAACCAGAATAACAGATGATTGTAAGCTGCCATATAGATGATTGGAATTGAACCCAGGTCCTCTGGAAGAGCAGCCATTTTTACAGGCTAACGTTTGTTCTTTCCAAGTGGCTCAGACTGGCCTCAACTACGGAACTCTCTTAGCCTCCCAAGTACTGGGATTATAGGCATCTACTACTATGATTGGCTGAACAGTGACATTTACTAACATACCCAAATACATATGGACTGGAATAAAGAAGAAAACTCCAAAAAGTCAGACTGGCTAAGCTTTAGTTTCCACACATAGGTAAGATGATATTTGTAAAGCAAACAGAATCAGTACAGCTCAGTTTAGAAATGTGAGAAATTAAATTTAGCAGAAGACCAAAGGTCTTCATTCTCTGAACACAGACACAGAATAGGCCTGATACAATGTATCATAGTTTTTGCTTAATAAATATATTTACACAGTACTTCCCATGTGCCAGACATTATTCTAAATGCTTTATAAACACTGTCCCATGTAAGGCATATAAGAAGTATTCTGGAAGTGATTATACATTATTTATTTAGTACATGCCAGAATGTATGTATATGTATGTACCATGTGCGTGTATGTGCCTGGGTGTTTGTGAGCCACGTGGTGTGGGTGCTAGGAACCAAACCTAGGTCCTCTGTAGAAGCAGCAACTGTTCCTAACCACTGAGCCATCTCTCCAGCTTCAGAAGTAACAGTATCATGTCCATTTGCTAGTTGAGAAAAATGGAGCATAGAGAAGTTACATTAACTTGCCTCGGGTCACACAAATATTAAGTGGGAATAAATCGTGTTTTGTTGTTGTTTTCGAGACTGGGTTTCTCTGTGTTGTCCTGGCTGTCCTGGAACTCACTCTGTAGACCAGGCTGGCCTTGAACTCACAGAGATACACCTGCTTCTACCATCCAAGTGCTGGGACCAAAGGCATGCATCACCACTGTCTGGCCATGAAAGCAGGGATTTTGGTTTTTGTTGTTGTTTGTTTGATTGATTAATTTTTTATTTTCTTTTCAAGACAGGGTTTCTTTGTGTATCTTTGACTGTCCTGGAACTTGATCTGCAGACCAGGCTAGCCTGCCTCTGCCTCCCGAATGCTGCGATTAAAGGTATGTGCCACCCCGCACAGCTCATGAAAGCAGTTTTAAGTTGAGCTTCTAGAAATTAGAGGAGCTTTGAGGGCACAAACTACATCTTTAATTCTTGAATCCTGAACACAGTTGGGAGGATAACTAAATCAGTGTTTACATGAGATTTTAAAAAGCACTTCATTTTGATTGAAGACTGCTCTGCTTGCAAGACTTATCTTATTGTATGCTATTTGAATCTTTCACATGCATACGTTGGCATGTTCATCCAATTACAATGTATCCTGGTAACAACAGCTTAATGCATTCTTTATACTGTGCTATGTTTGGTATTAGCAATGGATTATGTGAAGAATCTTTTAAAAGAAACTCCACAAGCTTGCAAACTGGTCTAGCCATGCTAAAAATCAGTGTGGAGAATTCTCAAAGAGCTAAATTATATAACCATATAACCCAGCTAAACCACTCCTTGGCATATACTGAAAAGACTTAATATCTTACTCCTCAGATACTTGCTCAACCATGTTTGCTGCTGCTCTACTCACCACAGCTAAGAAACGGAAACAATCTAGATGCTCTTCAGCCAATGAACAAATAACAGAAATGTGGTACATATACAGAATGGAATAATCTGCAGCTACAAAAGAAAAGGGAAGTCACAAACTTTGCAGATAAATGGATGGAATTAGAAGTAACCCAGACCTAGAAAGGCAAATGTCACATGTTCTCTCTCTCTCACTAGAAGTTCTTAGTTCCAAATCTTTAGATATGAATACATATCCTGGAGTCACTGCAGAAACCAGGAAAGTAAAGTGGGACCACTGGCCAGAATAGGAGGATTGGAGAATAGAGAGGGGAATATCAGGGTGGGGGAAAGAAGGGGCTGTAATTAGGGAGAGGAGAGGGAGATAAATACAAAGCAAAGAGTAAAATAACAGTAAGGATGTCAGAAAAAAATCATAAGGAGTCGTACTATTAATTATCTACCTAAATAGCTCTAAAATATTCATGTGTGTGTGTGTGTGTGTATATATATATATATATATATATGTATACAGAGAGAGAGAGAGAGAGAGAGAGAGAGAGTTAGTTAGTTAGTTTAAATGAACATTTCTTATCCTAGCTGGCAATGCTACATCAATGAGCCAAAGACCATCAAACAAAATGCCAACATCAGGCATGAGAAGCCCTATTTTGGGTTGTTAGTCAGGGTTGTCCAAGAGACTCTCCAAATATTACAGGTTATTTATTGCATTTGCCCTTGTTTGGCCCCAGGGATAGAATGTAAGTTTCTATTGCTGAAACACCATACACTTCAGATACAGGGCCCAGAGGACCCTAAGCTAGAACTGACCTGAAATGTTTTCTCCCTGAGGACTAGCCTTCATGGTACCAGAAGACTCCATATAAGCTTTCAAAAGAGGGAAGCAACTCACAGTCCTACCACTATAAAGCATATGAATGACCAGCCTGGCACAATATCATAAAGGGTGCAGTAGTGGCATGCACACCTTGGCAGTAACCAACAGCTCTCTAATTGGACTTAAGACCACCAACACCAGAGAAATCATGCCTGTTATACTGGAAACCAAGCAGAGAAAAGCTTGGGTCCAGGAATGGTTTGTACACACCTTTCATCCCAGCATTCAGGAGACAGAGACATGTAGATCTCTGTTCAAGGTCAATTTACAGAGCAAGTTCCAGGACAGCCAAGCTTAGGCAGTGAAGGAGTTGGAAAACAGAAAGCTCTTGATAATGTAATACAACAAGGGGCCCACGTTCCAGCTCCAGCAAGCAGCAGAACTCAGCAGCTTTGGCCATGTGGCTCTGGCTTTAGAATCTAGAGTAGGAGACTACTTTGACAACTGATGCTGGTTAGCGGGAGCTAAGATATTAGCAGTGATTAAGAAGAGACCAGCATCACTGAGGTGAGATCTTCTGGGAAGTGTTTTTTTGAGAGCACAAAGATTCTGTGTTTCAGAGATAGCCAAGGTTGTACCTCATGCTGCAGCTGAACTTGGTAATGTATAAAGATCACCCAGGTGGTACTGGTTTTGAAGGCATGAAGAGGTCATGGACAGCAGCTGAGACTTGGCACTGTGACAGGCCAGGAACGGCCATTGGTGAAGGTGCAGCCTCAGTTGCAGTTGATAGCCAGGACTGAAGGGGTCATGCAAAGAAGCTGAGGCTTGGCACCATAAAAAGAGACCATGAGAGGCTACTGGTGAAGCCTAGCTGCAGTGGAAGACCCCAGCATATTGGAGATGCCAGTACCATGGGATGATCACCAAGAACAGCAGCAGCAATGGAGTGGAGTCAACCAGAGCCTAGAGTGCTACAGAGGGCAGAGCTGGAGAGGTGACCCCCAAGCCCTTTTGAGAAGCTCAGA
Organism: Rhynchomys soricoides; assembly: GCA_019843965.1. Classification (NCBI taxonomy): domain Eukaryota; kingdom Metazoa; phylum Chordata; class Mammalia; order Rodentia; family Muridae; genus Rhynchomys; species Rhynchomys soricoides. The sequence continues at coordinate 9,053,808 of JADRCH010000073.1, read as the reverse complement.
AAACTGTGTGTGGATCCCAGATACTGGAACAAGAAACTGTGAAGTTGAAGTTGCCTTGGATACCAGTATGTTAGAAATGCCAGAACCATGGAATACCTGCCGAGGAAAGCTGCTAACAGGAGTGGAACCAGCCAAAGAGAAAGAATTGTGTTGCACTAAACAAAGATGAAAGGAGTTGGAGATCTGAAGAGAGCTTTGACATCAGACATGGAGATGCTGAGTTTGGCGTTTACCCAGTGGCCTTTTGGTTTTCCTTTGGTCCAGTATTTCCTCACTATGGCATTTTGGAATGATAATGTACATCCTGTGATATTGGAAGTATGTGATCTGCTTTTGTTTTTATTTTAATTTTACAGAGGATTACAGTTAAGTGACTGGATGAACATCAGAAGAGACTTTGAACTTTGGACTTTTAACATTATCGAGACTGTTACAGTCTATAGGGACTTTTGAAGTTGGACTAAATGTTTTAGCATTATGTTATGGCTAGGTATGGCCCCCATAGACTCATGTGTTTTAACAAGCTTATGGAGGCCAGGGAGTGGAATGTGGTGGTCTGAATACATCTTGCCCAGGGAGTGGCACTTTTAGGAGGTGTGGCCTTGTTAGAATAGGTGTGGCCTTGTTGGAGGAAGTGTGTCACTATGGGAGTGGGCTGAGACCTTCCTCCTAGCTGCCTGAATACAGTCTGCTCCTGGCTTCCTTTCAATGAAGATGTAGAACTCACAATTACTCCAGCACCATGCCTGCCTGGATGCAGCCATGCTCCCGCCTTGATGACAATGGACTGAACCTCTGAACCGGTAAGCCAGCCCCAATTAAATGTTGTCCTTTATAGGAGTTGCATTGGTCATAGTGTCTCTTCACAGCAATGGAAACACTAAGACACATGGATTATGAAGTCATGAATTTTACATGAGAGCCTATAGTCACTACTTTACTAAACCAGCACAATCCCTAACTACATTCTAAATATTTGTCCTTATACCTTCAGAGAAGTGCACTACCTCATCCCTCATCAAGGAAACTCCTCTTTGCAACAGATAGAGACCACTACAGAAAACCACACCAGTCAAAATGCAGCCTATAGCCCAGTTCCAATGGACATGTCTGCAAAGCTGGACACAAGTCCAGCACCTAAGATTCAGGAACAGTAAAAAAGAGGGTTTGAAATGGTTTTAAGAGTCAGAAGACAGGGAGTCTGCTGTGAAACTGTCTCCTGTTAACGTCAGACACTGCCTCCAGGAAGTCTTACCAACTTCAGTGTGCTGTAACTGTTGCCCAGCCTTTCAGCGGTGTGAGTGGAAGGGCCCCTGAGATTTTAGACTTGGTTCTTCTGCAATGCACATCTCTTTACAATATCTTGAATTTAAGACAAACGTTAAAATCTCTTAAGTGTATTTCCAATTAGTTTTTCTTTTTTGCTTATGAAGAAATACTGTTTTTTCTATTGTCAATAGTTTTGCTATTGATAACAGTAAGTCTTATACAGAAGAAACTTAAAATCTGAGTAACTTAATCTTCCACTTCAGAGGATACCTTATGCCCTACCATCTTTAAATATTAAGTAAGATATCAAATACAAGCTACACTTGTACACTTACCAATTCCTAATTTCAAACTAAAAAAAGACTGACTACTGTAATATTTACCAGGCTCTGAAAAGACGATTTGTTCCCTCTGTACAGTCTCCGGACAAACCTAACATTGTACTCCTTGGTATTAAAGGCCAGAATGTCAAATTTTGTGAGGGGGAAACAGTAAAAAAGAAATACAATTCAACCAAATACTTAGAAAACAAAGATGGATAAATCTTACTATTTGTTTGTTTGTTTTTTGAGATGGATCTCACTATGAAGTTTAAGCTGGCCTGGAAGTCTCTATAGAGATCAAGCTGGCCTTGACTCCCCCTCCCCCCCCCCCCCCCCGTCTCAGCCTCCAGGGTACTGGGATTACTGGAATGGGCCATCACACACAACTTTAATCCCTTTATTTGATACTTCTATTCCCAGCCATAAATTCACATGTAAAAGTCAAACACGCACAATGCTGGCAAAAGATTATAGAGGAAAGACGATCTGTTATATTCAATTTGAGAATGCTGATTTTCTGGTGAAACACTAGTAACTTATCTCAAAACAGCATAAACCAAAATGTTTTTCACCACCTCCTTTTCTTTTTTGTGATATCTTTAATTGTTTTTAGCAGAGAAGTTTTTTAGTATCCTTGCTGGGGGCATGGCATGGCAGTAATGAAAGAACTGCCAACCCATACCTTAAATACATTTTATTCATTTAAAAAATTTAAGGATTTATTTATGGCTATGAATGTTTTACCTGCATTCACTTATGCGCACCACATGCATTCCTGGTGCCAGTGGAATTCAGAAGAGGGCACTGGGTCCCTGGAAGTGGAGGTACAGATGGTTGTGAAGCCACCATGTGGGTTCTGGGAACTGAATCTGCATCCTCTACAAGAGCAACAAGTGCTCCTAACTACTGAGCCATCCTTAAGTTTAAAATTGTATTTTCTCCTATGTTTACGTGTGATTCTACTGAGTATGTGCACTAAGTGAAGGTGCAAGCGAGGGAGTCCAGAAGTGTCGGCTCCCTGAGGACCTGGAGCTCAGGCAGTTGTGAGTCATTTGGCATGCGTGCTGGAGATGAATCTGTATGCTACAAAAGAGCAGCTCTCCCAACTGCTGAGACGTTTCTCCATTCTTACCGTTCTCAAATTCATCTAATAATCTTTTCAGCAATACCTGTTAGATGGCTACTAACAAAAAATTACTCATACTCTCCCCTCTAGAGGAAAATCTTAGTGTTTACCAATAACCTAAATTCTCACCTACCATTTTGAGTAACATGTAAAATTTTACAGAAGTTCATGGTTAAATCAATACTTATGCTAAAAACTCTTTTGCTGAAAAGGCCCTTTTGCTATTTAATCAAGAGTGCTGGCCAGGTGTGGTGGCTCATGCCTGCAATCCAGCGCGTACAGACTGAGAAAGGAAGCTGGCTACAGCCAGGAGACATTTTAAGAAAAACATTAACAAATCTAATCCTCTCTCAAAGGGCAAGATTAGGACTAATGTACTTTTTCAGCAGATTCTGAAGTCTAGGGAGGAAAGTCCAGGCCAGATTCCTTCAGAACAGCAGGTAGGGAAGTCTAATCTGTCCTCACTTCTGATGCAGTCTGCCAGGGGGCCTACTGCAGATCTCCTTCCTCAGTAACGAAAGTGCCAGCCCTGGACCAAAAGATCTCAGCACCTTTAGTAAGTATTTTTGCTATCTCTATGTCGTTTACATTTTATTTTCACACAGCAAAATCCTGTTTCTACAGATTTTCCCCTCATTATCCCAAACCATAAAGCTTTCAAGAGGCTGTCAAGATGCAAAATCACGTCACATTCAAATGAGCCCGTATACATGTATATCTATGTGTGTACTCAATTATTAAGTTACATATAAGTAAATTCAACATGAACGGTGTGAGAAATTTCCATCTGAAGTGTCCATACTTGTAAAAGTTCATTCTCTGATGATGTTAAAGGCTCTAAGGGTACAAACTAAAGCTCACCCAATCCCACTGCCACCCTATACTTTACTGAGATGAGCTAACCCAACCCCGCTGCCACCCTATACTGAGATGAGCTAACCCAATCCCACTGCAACTGTATACTGAGATGAGCTAACCCAATCCCACTGCCACCGTATACCTTACTGAGATGAGCTAATAGGAAAGGGTTAGGTCAAAGCAACAGTCTTCGTCTTGTATTAAAATTAGTTAATTTCTTGCTTAGAATTATAAGGCTCTTCCTCAACAATAAATTATTAAATACTAATACTACACATAGCTAAGCCATGCAATAACTCAATTAGCAAACAAACTATTCAGACTCTCCAAGCCAATGACAAGCAATCAAAGCAGTGAAGTATAATTATTTCAATTAACAGACTGGAGAGATACTTCCAGTTCAGAATGGGTTTCTGAGCATAAGACAACTGGAAAAATAGAGCATACTAGCGTATGTACAGTATATTAACACAAGCCTATGGACAAGATGTACGCATCAATCACCACTATAGGGCATACTAGCGTACCTACAGTATATTAACACAAGCCTATGGACGATGTACACATCAGTCACCACTATAAAGCATACTAGCGTACCTACAGTATATTAACACAAGCCTATGGACAAGATGTACGCATCAATCATCACTATAAAGCAGTGACTTTTTTTTCCCCCAAGAGAATACCTTTCTCTTCACCGTTTGGGCTGAGTAATGGTGAAAACCAGTACAAAATATAACTCAGAATTGGAAAACAATGATTTCAAGCTACAAGTACAGGGGCTGTTTTAGATCAAAATAAATATTAATGAATCTTTTCTGAAAGAGAATGAACCCAAAAGAATTGTACATGGGTGCTGAGTAGTAAAAATAACCTCGATATTTCTACTCCATAAGAATTGTCATAAACAAAGCAAAAGCTACGCATACACATAAGAAAGAAATGATATAAATAAATTAATATGACAACAACAAGTTAACCCACAGTCTTCCAGGGCTAAACTTTAATTCATCGCATGCCAGATCTTTCTGTGGCTGCTAAATCATGGGGTTTTAAGTCCCATTAGCTCTCTTCTGTACTCAAAACTTCACTTCAATCTAATTTTTAGGGGACATAGTTAACAGACTTTCTTTTTAAACCTCTGAAGTTAAAAAAAAAAAAAAGGAGTTAGTCTTTTAAAATCACTGTAATGACAAAAACAGAAGAAAAATGGCTAATATTTAAAACAGATTATTATCCATGGATAATTTAAATTGATAAATTTCTGTTAACTAGTTAACATACTCCCTGTGATAGCAGTTTTACAATTTTTCAAAGGGTTGTGAAAATCTAACTAATCTGCAAACCTGGCCAACAAATGTCATATATTACACAGATACTCAGTTAACATTGTTTAAAGCTGTAACAGAAGTTTCCTTGACAATTGACATGTTCTACAAATCAGAGGAAATAAGTACATACCTGAACTGAAGTGGCTGGTTCCTGCAAATGGCCACTAGCAACTGTTCCTTTGGAAGCTGCTGAAGAGACACTGTGCGTCTTAGGGGTTCCCAGAGTGTCCACAGTTTCGTCTGTCCTATGTGACTGCCAGACTTCCTTTCGATGATGAGATTTAGTCACCTGCTGATCCCCAAAGGCAGCCCAAGAACAACCATCTTTCTGTTCATCCTCAAAAGCATTCCAATCTACAGCTTGGCTAGGACCTGCTGAACTGAAGTCTGCAAAATCATCTGAGTCTTGAAAAGCACTACCTTGAGTATTTGGCACAGAATCAAAATCTCCAAATTCACCATCTTGAGCAGTTTTCAATTTCGAGTCAAATTCACTGTCTTGTCCACCAGACTCTCCTGCCAATGGACATTCCTCTGATAAGCCCTCGGAAGTCTGTCTTAGGTCTGACTCAGTAAATACCATTTCCTCTTGACAAGAAGCAGCATTTGTATCCTCAAATTCGCCAAAATCATCGCCTGGCTCACTAAAATGTAGAAAATGCTCTGAGGAGTCCTCAAAAGTGATGTCACTCATTGAATCTTGAGTACTAGTAACAAAGGGTGGAGTGGTGCCACTGGCTGTACCAAAGTCACCAAAATCATCCTCATTGGTATCATGGCAAGTCACAAAGCCGTTACCACTGTCACCATTTTTCATGCTTGCAGCAGAATCATCCAAAACATTTTCTTCTGTGGGATCAGGGTTTGGGCTTTTAGGATTAGTCAACTTTCTCTTTTCTTCTTTGGAAGAACCAATTTCATTAACATCAGAAGTTTTAATAGAATCCATGGATAAGTCAGCACACTTAGAGGCAAGTAAGTCATTTTCCTCAGTTTTACACCGCTCCCTCCTAATGGCTTCTGAAGTTTCATCTGAGTCTACCAGGCTCCGAGCCTCAGACTGAATCCTTGAATTTAGAAACTCATCCTGTTGCAGTGTTTGAGGGTCTTGTTTTTCAACACCGAGCCCTCTGTCAGCTACGGCATGGAGTTCTGAGACGCAGGCCTGATGCTCTCGCTCAGTGTCCCCTGTACCCTCAAAGCTTCCACCCAAAGTCACTTCTTTCATACGATTCAGCCCCTTGACTCTGTGGCTTCTGCCGTTTCCCTGAGTAGTCAGTGCATCACCATCATTTAAAACTGTACATTCTATTTCTTCTAGTTGTGTCCTTTCTGTTTGGGAAAATGTAGAAAAATCTGCAAATTCTGTAGCAGGACTAGCTGCAGACTCTAAAATGCACTCAGTGCCACAAGGGTTGAGAGGCTTCAATCCCTTTGAATCTGCTACATTGTCTAGGTCATCTGTTCCCTGAGGATTTACAGTTTCCAAACCTGTAAACCCATTTGTTAGAATTTCCAGACAAGGAGGCTTTTCACCATTGCAGCTCTCTAACTGCTTGGTTTGGTGAACAATGTTCATATCAGTTCTAAAATCTCCTGGAGAGAAACTTCTGAGTTGCCCAGTGCTTGGTCCCTGCACCACTACTTTATCTAAGTCTCCCAAGCGTCCCACAGCATCGATGGAAGTATCTAAAGTTTTAGATGGAATCATTTCTTTGCTGGTGGTAGAAAGTACAACATCAGATTGACTTTTCACAGGAGTGGAAAGTTCAGCAGTGATATCCTTATCATTACCATTTTGAACAGACTTAAAGCTTGTAAGGCTATCTACATTTTCTGAATATTCATGAATTGGCATAAAATGGTTTGAAGGTACAAAGTCTTCCTTGGGACGAGTATAATCTGGTGTGTCAAAATCAACAAACCCTACACCAGATGGGCTGACTTCTGAAAATCCACCAAATTCCCCGAACTCATCCTCATCGTCATCCTCTGCGCCATTGTCTAGAGGTGGGGGAGACGACGAGTACATTCGAATGATGTCTGGCTCCATCATTCAGCAGCTTTCCAGTGACTAATTTATGCCTTAAAGAAAAAGAAGAAGCATTTGTTTTGCTTTGTTTTTTTTTTTTTTTTTTGAGAAGGCAGATTACAAAACAAGGTTTTTGAAGTTACTTAAAGCAATACAAAATTATCTGGCAAGGTGACTGAGGGAGTGTCAAGAGGAGGATCAAGGTCATCCTTAGCCAGCCAACCTGGGCATTAGTCTCAAAAACCAAACAAGAAACCAAACCACCACCACCAAAACAATGAAAATTACACTGCTCTATTCCGTGTATACGTATGTCCATGTGTGTACACAGGTATATATGTGCCTTCAGGTGCAATTCACATACTGTCCCTCAGGCGCCATCCACCTTCTTGATTTTTGAAACCTGGTGTCCCACTGGTCTGGAACTCGCAGGCTTTAGGGAACCACCTGTTCCTGCTCCTACGGTTCTGGTGGATAAACTCAGGTTCTTGTGTTTGCGTGGCAAGCACTTCACCAACAGAGCTATCTCTTCAGTCCTATGCTGTATTTTTAAAGCTATTTTTTCTTTTGGGTGAGATTATAAAGTTATGACCTACTGCTTTTTTAATTTTTATTATTTCAGAGAACAGTTCTCTTTCCTTCCTCCCTCCCTCCCCCTCTTCCTTCCTTTTATTTTTTTTTTGAGGCAGGGTTTCTCTGTGTAATCCTGGCTGTCCTAGAACTTTACTCTGCAGACCCAGCTGGCCTGTAACTCAGAGATCCTCCTGCCTCCAGAGTGCTGGGATTGAAGGTGTGCACCACTACTAACTGGCTAAAATGTCAGAGAACCTTGAACATATAAAAATATACCTATAAAATTTTCTCTTGGGTACTTTCCTGTCTTTTAAAAATTCTCATTCAAAATTACTGGGGATTCTTCATGCCTAATATAGATTTGCATGTGTTCTCTCTCTCTCTTGTGTGTGTATCATATAATAAAATAACTTTTTATCTCTAATAATTGCTATTAACTATGTTCTTTATTTTCCTTTTCAGTGGTTATTTCTGACCCACGTTAACCTTCTGATAACTATTCATTGTTAAGTAGTTTAAATCCAGATGTCGTGAAAACTGTAGTTCTCATACATATGCTCTGCATAGGTTCTCCCAGTGGTACCACAGCCAGCAACCACAGTACAGATGTTTCTTGACTTATCATGGGCTATACTGTCATAACCTTATCATAGGTTGAAAAGATCAAGAGCAAGAAATACATTTAACACGTGCAGATTGCTTGGAAAACCTAAGTTCTCATTTCTCTGACACAGCTAATGTGAATGCTGAGTCATAAGGTATGTTCAACTTCATTTTTAAAAAAACCCACAAAACTATTTTCTCAAATTTATTTTTATAATAACAAATCAATTTGTAATCTTATTTGCAATTTCTTCTTTATTTTGCTATCACATAATTAAGATTTAGTAACATTTACTTTCTATGAATGAAACACATTTAAAACTCATTTTGCTGTCCAATCTCAAGACCCAGGTAGCCCTCTTCTCCAGTCAGGCACAGTGCACAAGGGAACGAAGACAAGGGGAAGGAAGCCATGCTGACAGTTACCCACTGCTTACGGTTGCCCAATACAGAGCAGAGACAAAGCAGAAGAAGCAAAGACTGCTGGTCTGTGCTAAGAAGAAAGCTGCTGGCAAAGGAAAAGTCTCACCTAAGAGACCCTGTCTTTCAGCAGGGTTCAGTACAGTTACCACCTTGAGAACAAAGAAGTCTCAGCTGGAGGTTACCGCCCACAACTTAGACCCCACTGATTTGGTGGTCATCCTACCTGCCCCATGTTGCAAGATGGGGGTTCCCTACTGCATTATCAAGGGAGGCCAGGCTGGGCTGGCTGATCTCCAGGAATGTGCACCACTGCCGCCTTCACACAGAGGTTAACTGGGATGATGAGGGTGTTTGGCTAAGTGGGTGAAAGCTATCAGGACCAATTACAAAGACAGATATGAGGAGATTCGCTGCCACTGGAGAGGCAATGTCCTGGGTCCTAAATCTGTGGCTCACATTGCAAAGCTAGAAAAAGCTAAAGAACTTGCCACTAAACTGGGTTAAATATACACTAAGTTTTCTGTACATAATATAATTACAAAAAAAAAAAAAAAAAAAGAAAAGAAAAAGAAAGAATGATCCAAGTAAAATTTTTAGAAATGCTTTCCCATACTCATTAATTTATAATGAGAATTTTATGGACATAATTCTTAAACTGAACTTGTCAACATTATTCTGATCCTTGGTGTGAAGACCATCAACTAAGACCTAATATTAAAAGCAAATGTTGGGGGCTCAAGAGATGGCTCGGCAGTTAAAAGCATATGTTGCTCTTGCAGAGGACCCAGGTTTGATTCTCAGCATCCACAAGCTCGTTTACAACCAGCATTAACTCCAGCTCCAGGGGATCTGATGACCTCTTCTGATATCTTTGGGCACCAAGCACACACGCATGCATGTAAGCAAAACATTCAGTAAAAACACACATACGTAGTATAAAATGGATGAATTTTAAAAAGCAAAGGTTGGGTGGGGAGTGGTAGAACTATCTTGTGCACAGCTCTGTGAGTAAGAAAGGGTACCCATATTCTGGAGAAAGAACTTCAGGAATCAAGAAAGAACTGAGGATGCCAAGCATGGTGGCTCATACCTGTGATCCAAGCATGTATGAGGTTGCAGAGGGATTCCAAGTTTGGGGCCAGAAAGGACTACATAGGGAGTTCCAGACCCACTGGGGTCACACAGTCAGACCCTAAAAAGATGGGGGTGGAGAGAGAGATGTGAATATGAATGAAATAGGAAAACTAAAAAGCACACTGGAAAAGCAGAAATGTAAGTCAGCAGCCCTGGCTTCAGGAAGGAAGGAAGTTCAGCACAGCAAGTACAACTTATTGTAGTCTCTCTTCTCTCTGGACAGTGCTGAGGACTGAGCCCTCAAAAGAAGCTGTTCACAAAGAGACTCATGTGAAAGTGAGAGGCAGTCCTCCCAACAGATACCCAAATACCAACACGGAAAAATATAAGAATCACGAATAAGCAAGGCAGTATTTCTGCCTAAATTCATAACTCACCAATAACTAAATTTAAATCCATGAGATACTGTATGAAATAAATGTAATTCTTGGCAAATAATTACAAAGATTAATTTTAAAAAGTGATCAGTAGGTACTGGAGAGCTGGCCCCAGTAGTGTGGGTGGGGGAGACCTGACAGGCTGACCAACTCAGCTACCACCCAGGCTCAGATCCAGGACTTTGAGCTGGCCCACCCCAACATCCACCACACTCCTGGAGCTTATGAAGGAGCTGGTCCTGCAGATTCAGAGCTGCAGGGTCTCCATGACTCAGGCTAAAGCATGTTGTCCGAGAAGAGTCTTGGTGAGGGTGCAGTATTGATGGAGTACCACAAGTCAGAGGCCTCAAACCAGACCAATGACTCATTGCAACGAACATTTGCAAGTAAAGTTGTTTAGACAAAAGGGAATACTGTGTGACACACCGTGACACACTACAGCTTCCACGGTGAGATGGTTTTTCTAAAATTTTTTTGTATTTTCTTTTTGTGGGGGAGGTTACAAGTATGAAGAACAAACGCGGAAGGACTGGGAACGAGAGGGACTGGGGTGTAAGGTGTGAATCCACAAAGAAGAAAAAGTTAGGAAAAATAAAAAATGATCACTGAACTCAAAGAGAATACAATAGTTCAATAAATTTGGGAATAAACAATTGAATTACTGTCATAAAGGATCCTACAGATATTTAGCATCTCAAGCAGACATGCTCAGAAGAAAACCTCTCCACATCATGTTATAGTTAAATGGCCCTAAGTACATAATAAGGAAAGACCAGTGAGCACTACAAGAGAGAAGTGTTAAGTCACTTATAAAGTCGTCCACCAGAATTACAGCAAGATTATCAGCAGGAACTCTAAAGGTTAGAAGGCGTGGAATGCTGTATTTCAAGTCTTAAAAGTAACTGAATACAGCAAGGTTATCCTTCAGAATGGAAGGGAAGATAAAGGCCTTCCAAGATAAGCCTAAGCCAAATTCATAACCTCTACACCATGTACAAAAAGAGGATAATTACCATCATGAAAGAAACAACAAGCCTCACAGATCAGTAAAATGAGCCAATAAATATTAGAATGGAATCAAACGTGGTTGATTCAATAAACCATCAAAACTTTAAGATGAATTTAGAGAAAAAGAAGTGGATGTCGATTATTCAAAATAACCAGTAGAAAAACAACAAATGACAGGAGCTAGTAGTATACATCTTTCAACAAGAACCAAGAATTCTCCAATTAAAAGACACAAACTAGCAGGGTTAAAAACAAGACCCATCAATATGCTACATTCAAGAAACCTACCCTATCAGTAAAGAAAGACTGAAAACCAAAACTTAGAGGTCAAGGACAGGTTAGCCATTAGCCTTACATGACAGAAATGTACAAGTCAGGAAAAAGACTCCCTGTGGCATATTTATCTTAAATTATTTTCTTTAGGAAATCATCTTAAAGAAAATAACTACACTACCTGAGATACTGTTCTGTTTGTTTTGTTTTTCAAAACAGTTTTTCCGTATATCCCTGGCTATTCTGGAACTCACTCTGTAGACCAGGCTGGCCTCTGCCTCCAAAGTGCTGGGATTAAAGGTGCACACCACCACCTCCTGGTCTTCTGTTAGTTTTAAAAGGAATCTGGTTCTCTTTCCTTATCACATGTGTGGGCTTGTGCATGCACGCTCTTGAGTCCAGAGCAGTACATTGGCGTCGTCTTCCTCCTTTGTTCTCTACATTATTACCTTAAGACAATGTCTTTCACTAAACTGGATGCTTACCTTCTTAGGTAAACTTGCTTAGTCAGCGAGCTCATGGGATCTGCTTGTCTCTGCACCCCAAAGCTGGGCACACATAGTCACGCCTGGCTTTTTATATGGGTGCTAGAAATTTAAACTTGGGCCCTCATATTTGTATCTGCAGAGCAGATCTCACCCATTGAGACATTTCTCCTGCTTTCAAAATGAAATAAATAAAATATAAATAAACATTTGGCAGTCAGACTCAGCATTTAAAAGCATGGGCTAGTTCACTTCTAGTACTCATGCTGGGCAGCTCACAACCACTTGACAGCTCCAGATAATCTGACACCCTCTTCTAGACTCCTCAGGTGCCTGCACACACACACTAGTAAACACACAGACATATAAAATACAAATAAACCTTTTAAAAAAATAAATTAGGATGCTAGAGAAATGGCTCAACTGCTAAGAGCTCTAGCTGCCTTTGCAGAGGACCTAGGTTTGGTTTGCAGCACCCACATGGTAGTTCACAGCCATCCATAGCTCCAGTTACGGCAGATCGGACATCCTCTCTTCGGACTGCCTCAGGCACCAGGTGCACAAACACGCATGCAAAAATTCACACATTGAAAACAAAACAAAGAAATAAATGGGTATATTTAAATTAATGTATTACTTATACAAGTAATAACCCATTACCTACCTACCTACCTATCTCTATCTACCTATCTACCTACCTATCTATCTCTACCTATCTATCATTTATCTATCTATCTCTACCTACCTACCTACCTACCTATCTGACCCTTCATCTTCTGAAACACCTTTGTACCCATCAGTTATCCCTCATGCATACTTTCCACAGCTACAGTCTCCAGAGTCCATCTCTTGTAGCTTATCTCAGGGTTCATTCATTTCTGCAGCTAAATAATCTTCTGTTGTGTGTATGCCATAGTCTGTCATTGTCAGTGAATTCTTGTGTTGGCCACACCTTTTGGTTATTGTGAATAATGCTCCCATGACATAAATATATAATGTACTTTCTTTTTAAAAGTTTTTATTTTGAAGTAACAGACTTTAAACAGTTGCAAAAATAGTATGGAATCCTATGTCCCCTTTAAGCCCATTCGCAGTAATGATTAACATCTGTATGGCTTAATATAGGAAAATTCGAAACTGGTTACACTGCTAACATGATAACAGACCTTATCCTCTTTCTCCTTGTGTCTGAGCCAAGGTCTCACTAGGTTGTCAAGGTTGTCAAGGAGTTTGTAGCTTAGCGCACCTTTCCTCAGCTTTAAGAGCAGGCAGTATTTCCGGCTGGGCCAGCTCCAGCTCGAAGGTCAGGTAAACAGCACCACACAGTAAGGCCGACCCATTAAAGTTGGCTTCTTTTCTACTCCATATAATACCCTCGAGGTCCATCCTGTGTATCACATTCGTCCACAAGGTCAGTAGTATTTCACTGTACAGATGTAATATTGTGCAAATGCTGAACAGCATTTGGGCTGTTTCTAGCATTTTCTTGTTATAAACATTAGTATTACACAGATGCTAAGAGCATTCACATGCAGGTACTTTCAGACATGGACGATGCTGAGTGTGATGCAAGGACCTATGGTAAGTTTCCAGTTAGGTTACAAAAGCTGCCAAAGTTATTTCAACTGAATGTGCCATTTTCCATTTTGCTGCTCCGACGCTGGGCTTTTCTTCTTCCTCCCCTCCCCTTCCTCTCCCTCCTCAATTGCCTTGTTTTACACAGCACAGGGGGCTACAATGAATGGCAGTCCCACTGCCTAATTCTTCTACATTCTGGGAATACTGACATCGGGCTCTATACCCAGCAATATCTGATATTTAAAGAGCATCTTTCTACATTTCTACAGAATCTGCTCATAACTAAATTGACTTTTATAGATTCTTTCACTGTTTGAAAATGGAATAATTAATTGGTTAGGGTTATTTAAAAATCAGCTGTCAATACAAACACAAAATCTGAACCAGGACATTTGTAACCAAGGCAACAACACAGGAAATAGTAGGTTTCTTCCTGTCACATTTTCTAGGGGTTATGAACTCTCTTCCCTTCTACACTGCAGAGACTTCTATACTTCTCAATCCCGAGTTACCTGCTGACAGAACAAGCGTTGTTATTCCCTCTCCAGCGGGTACTGGCTCTGGCTCACTTGCCCTTCAGAAACTTTCACAAAGACCATGCGCTGCTTCTAAGTTTCAGCCAACCGACTGGTGTGGGGATGGTTCACACACTTCTAGATAATTATGCTGTGCCCAGGCCAACTCTACTTAAAGAAAAGTTTTATGTTAATTAAAGTAACAGCTGTACAATGAATTTTAAATCTATACTTAATTTAAACGATCCATCGGGGTTTTTGTTTTTCAAGTCAGTATCTTTTAATCTTGTATATCTACCCATCTGGAGCTCTCAAAGGTTCAAAAAGGTTACCCTTCCTAGACCTTTCCTATACCACAAATAGTGCACAGGGAGACCAAGCCACCGCAGAAACAGACTGGTATAGCCATTGTCCCTTCTTGAATCCAAGTGGCCTGGGCAACCCAGAGAAGTTACATAAACACTGAGTACCACATGTGTCACTGCAGTTCTCTGTGGCCTGTCTGGGCTTTAGGACACCGGCAGGCAGTCAAACAGGTAGATACATCCATTGGTATTAGAGGCCTGACAATGGTCCCTGGCTTCGAGCACAGATGTGCTCCTGTCCAGGAGCAGGTCAGTGGCCTGATCCATCAATGGGGACAGCAGCTCCTGCTCTTCTGGGGAGAAGCTGCCAGAACATGGGTCTCCACCATATTAGGGTGTGTGGGGGCACCCAACTCCCACCAGCAGCCTCGGCATTGCATTGGAGTTCAGACAACTAATACAGGAACGGACTCCATTATGGCCCCTTGCGCTGCCCACCAGCTTCAGAGCCAGCTTTCCCAAGGGCTTGTTCAGTTGATCATACACCAGCTAGATCTCCTCCGCAGTCAGCCCAAACAGCTTTGCAGCTTGGACTACTCTGTGCCTGTTGACGCAGGTCAACAGTGCAGCATGAGTCACAAGCCCAGTTCTCTGTCACTCCCAGTCGCTGTGCTATTTGCCACAGCACTGCCATGCCCATGGAATGCTGGGTGTGGGGCATTCCGGGGTTCCCCAGGTCAGCCACCAGCCACCGCTTCCAGGGAACAGAGCCTCAGAAACGTGCCAGCTCAAGGCCCAACTACACTGCATCCCTGGGCAAAAAAAGCCAATCCACTGTTTTTTAAACACTGAAACAGGGTTTAATATCTGCTTCTGTTTAATAGGAAAGGAAATGAGCTACTTCAGTGTTGTACCTGGCATACAACACTGCTTCTTCACCCTTCCTAACAGATGACTTTTCAGCACCATAAAATTTCCAACCAGCCATCTAATTTCTGTATATACCAGAGCAAATGGTGGGGGAGGGGAGGAACTCCACTTGCTATTTTTATGTCTCCTTGTTCCAAGGCATTTAGAAGGAAGTAAACACACGGGGGTATTGTGTTGGCAGTCAGGGAACAGTCAAAGCACAGGAAACATTAACAGTTGACACAAGCGTCTCATTAGGAGTAGTAACGAGTGTGCCAACAGTAGTCAGACTAGGGGAGTGAGAATCTCAGCAGGGCTTCTGAACTTTGAAAAGTTTTTCATGGGAAATCACTCCTTATAAGGCTAGAGGTCAATGGAGGTGAGAAACAGTAATTAAAAATGGAAGGCAAAGCATACCTTCTGGGCTTGAGAATTTTGGTAAGGAAGGTCTGATATAAAGGAGTCAGAGGAACAATCCAGAAGTCCAAGCTGCAGTCAGCACAGACTGGGGGCCATTTGGCAGACTGGCAGCCAGGGCAGCAGGGCATATTGTGTGAAGACATCTTGGTACTAATCTTTACCCAAGAGAAGCTGCACTTGCTTAAGACTGTGGCTTCAAGTCTGAACTGGGCGTGGAAAAGAGGAGATACTGAGCCTATAGGCCGAGACCTTTAAAGTTAAGAGACAAAATGAGCGTAGGAAGACCAAGGAAAGAAAAAAGGAGGCACTACTGGCTTAAACTTCTTGGCTATTTTAAAATAGTCTTTCAAGGAAACTATTAAACCACCAGATATCAAGACTTGATTTAAAGCCCAGTGGTTATATGAGAACACAAAGCTGCCATTACAGTGTGGTAAGTGGAGGGCAGTTTGACTTTTAAAACAATGATGCTAGAGTAACTCCAGATATAACTAAAGGTTTCAGCAGGTTTGAAGTCAGCCTGGGTCACAAGAGACCCTGTCAGGAAAGGACAGGACAGGACAGGACAGGACAGATGTTTCATTTGATTCAAACACAGTTGGAAAACCAAAATGTTAACAGTTTTGTTTTGGAAGCAAAATGGCCAGCGGACAAGTGGTAAGGTGCTTGCTGCACAAACATGAGAACCTGAGTTTGGAGCCAGGTTAAAATGACTCTAATCCCAGCCCAGAGCAGCTCAAGACAGGAGAGGCTTGCTGGCCAGCCAGTCTAGCTAACTCAGTGAAGTGAGCTCCAGGCTCCATTTTGCCTCAAGGGAGGATTGGGGGGTGAGGGGGGTGAATCAGGAAGATACAACTTGATGTTACCCTCTGGCTTCTACACAATCACCACCTCACACACAACGGCCAGGGGACATCTCCCTTACTCCTTCTTCTCCCTAGTCTTACTTCAGTATCAGATATTAAACAGACTCCTGCCATAGCAACATACCAGTTTCCCCTCTACTTTTCCATAGTTTTCTATAATTTCATAATTTTAAGAACCAGAAAAACATGACGTCAATAATGATTTCAACAAATCAGCTGTATATTTTAGAATGAACTGGGGAAGAATTTGAATATAGCCTTGTAAATTAGTTTAGGTGACCTGGCAAAGCAAAACAATCTAAAGAGTCTATACAAAAGCCCATTCTGGTGGGCTGGACAATAGCTCGATAGATGAAGGGTTCTTGTACTAGAGCCCTGAGTTTGATTCCCGGAACCCACGCATGGTCGGAAGAAGACAACTCAACTCTGCAAAGTTATCTTCTGACCTCTAAACATGATGGCATGCTTGCCTATGCTCCCCTACATCAATACATTTAAAAGATTTTTTTTTCATTTTGGTAAAAAGCATGCATATAAATATATATGTAAATATAGAAATATGTGAGAAATATATATATATTAGTTACTAATAGGAGGAGACCAGATGCTAAATATGGTGGCACAAGCCTGTAAATCCCTTTACTAGGTAGGGAGGGTGAGGAAGGAAAACTGCCACAAGTTTGAGGCTACCCTGAGTTACAAAGTAAGTACCAAGCCAGCCAACCATAGTAAGACTCTGTTTCAAAATTCCAAACCAAATCAAAACTGTAAGAGATCAGTTTTTTGGATCCTTTTTTAAAAAAAAAAAAAAAAGTGGGCATTTTTTTGGTTTGTCTGATATGATACTCTTGTATGCTTTAAGCATAAAAAATATAACCACTGACTACTCACAGAATATCTACTATACATAAAACTGATAGAACAGAGTAAAGGGAGTAGTAACCTTAATGAAACTTAACAGTAATAAGGGAGATTAATATGAGAAGGGTGTGTGCGTGTGTGTGCATGTGTGGGTGTGTGTGCGCGTGCGCGCGCACATGTTCATGTTAGAGGAAATACAGTGTGGCTAACAGGATTGTGAGAAAAAGCTCACACCTGATTAGGAAGAAAAATAGTGAAAAATGAGAGGTTAAAAAGAAATTCTTCCTTTCTTTTTCTTTTTTGAGACAGGGTCTTTCTATGTAACCTTGGCTAGCCTGGAATCCTATACATACAGACGGCTGGCCTCAAACCTCTGAATGCTGAGATAAAAGGTGTACAGCACCATGTCGAGGTAAGAAAGATTCTGAAGGATTTAATAGAGAAAATAGCTGGCACTAAGGATAATACATGGAGCACTGTCCAGGCATAGTAAGACATGTATTAGAATTTGATTCTATGAGGGGCTAAACCTACTCCATCTTGGGACCGGCCTCCATCTCCCTAGCTACTTCCCTAGCTACTTCCTAGCAACAGTCAATCAAAGATTAGTCTGCTTGTTTCATATGTACTTTCGGACCGTTTGTGATTGTTCATGGTTTGCTTCAAAGCACCCACCTGTCAGCTTAAACTTAAACTCCTTGCTTGCTTGCCATTCCTTATAAAACCTTATCCTGATGAGGGCTTGGGGCTGCACCCTCCTGTTCTGCTGCATCAGCGATGGTGGTGTGGCCCAAGCTCGAGTTTGAATAAAGAGACCCTAGTGTGATTGCTTGGGAATCGGCTCCTTGGTGGTCTTTTGGGGTTCACGAACACTTCTTGACACAATTAGAATGTAAAATAGATGAAGTATTAGAATAGGCTAGGACACTGGCTGTGCAGACTTGAGTTTCTACAGAGGACTGCCACGACAACTTCTCCACATTCAGCAATGGGGAGATTATAAATTTCAACTCCATACTGTCCCATCACGTCTCATCAACTCTACCACTGGTCCTGGTCACTATGTCTGAGCTGCTTCACTGTACCCAGCTCCTCAATGAATACTTCTGCTTCTACTTTTGCATTCCTACATCTATTTTCTATATAGCACGTACATGCATCCTTTTGTCTGAAGGTAGATTTGTGTAGGAGTGTGTGCATGTACTCGTGTAAGAGACTGGTTCTATACACTGTACATGCTTAAGGACAGACTCTATCACTGAGTTGCACATGGTTGGCTCAGGCATTTAGACCCCTGTTGCTCTTGCAGAGGACCTGGGTTTGATTCTCAGCACCACATGATGGCTTACCACCAACCATAATTCCTTTTGTAGGGAGTCTGACGCCCTCTTATGGCATCCTCAGGCATCAGGCACATAGCTTACACTTACAGAAATAAAAGAAAGCAAAACATATGTTATCTGGCATCTTCCCTTGGAAACCTTGGGAAGCGACGGCTTCCCACTGCACACAGTATGTTTGTAAAGGGTTTCCAGTGCTGCTCACCCATCCTCTGTCTCTGATCTGACTTCCTGTTAGTTCTCCGCCTGCTGCTCTGGACAAACTGTACTCACTTGCTGCTGTCCATTTACTATCATGCATACTTTTGCCTCTACTGTTCTTTTCTCCTGGTTCTCTTCATGTAGATCTTAAGCTTTCAGCCTCACCATACATTAAACTGTGAAGCCCATCAATATCCTATAATCGCCACCAGTCCATGACTTAAAGTAAAAAGTAACAGTCCTTTATCCCCCAAACCAACTTTTCATATCTGCTACCTTACTGTTATATTTGCCTGTCCCAAACACAAGCGCATATATATATAGAGACACACACACACACACACACACACACACACACACACACACACGAGAAACCAAAGCTCTATGAGAACAGGGTTTTATTACTGCTTGTCATTTCAATATCTCCAACACCTGGACAAGGAAGGGCCTGACAGACAACAGGTACTTCATGGATACTTTAAGAATATGTGAAGAGCCTCAGCAGATATTCAGCTGAAATTACTTACAATATGCTATATCTACACAAAAAGAATCAAAAGGAGGAAATTTACCTATTTTACCATGTTATTTTCCTCTAGGAACAATTCACTATTAGAGTGCCTGAAATTAAGTTCTGAATATACAAATGCTTGGTTGCTTAGTGATTTATCTCTGAAAGGTTTGTCTTTACCAAAGTTGTTTATAATAGGAGTGGTGGCGGTCAACCAGAATAAGATGGGCAGTGTTTTCCTCCTCTTTACACTTCGTAGGAGCTCTTTCCGGTCAATGGTTTCTGACCGGTCTTTCCCAGGGAACGGGTCTAATCTGCTGACCAATGAGCCTCTAATCCTAGGGCACACCCAGAAACATAAACCACAAGTACCATAAGGGCTACTGACATGTTTAGCAGCCATTCTAGATGAGGTCCCAGGCAAAAGAAGTTAAGGCAGAAGAACCTGGAAAAGCTTTAGTTCCAGCATTTTAGAGTTACTAAGTGCCTGTACTTTAAAATGAAGTCAGTGAAATAACACTGTTTCCCTCTTCACTCCTGAAACCCTGCTAAAAGAAAAAGTGACACTTTGTTTTGAAGTAAAATATTCAAACTTTTAATTTTACTCTAAAGCCTGTTAAACAATAAAGGCTTGGGGAAAAGAAATGATCACACACCCACTACTCAACTGTTAATATCTTACTTGTCCTAGCCAGGTCTGCTTCAAACAGTAAAGACCCATTTGAGAAGTCACAACAGGTTTCCTGACCCTTTAGCACTCTGCAGTTCTCCCAGGCTAACTTGTACACTTACTTGGTGTTTATTATCCCATTTCTTTTTGTACAATGCTGGACAAAACTCAGGGTGTTACTCAAGCCAGGCAAGACTTCTATCACTGAACAGAAAACCCCCAGCCCACACATTTTTATACTTGTGATACATGCTTCATGAATCCAAGAAAAATAATACAGTTCTGCATTTAAAAAAACCACATGTTATATTGCATCTTGCCTTGTCACTTACCAGCAGATTTGCCTTATGAAAATTATCTTTGTGCCTCAGTTTCCTCGGGGGAAAAATTGAGGTTAGCACTCTACATACTACCTATAGGGTTACTGTGAGGATTAAATAATTTAATGTATTCACAGAAAGAATGTCAATTTTTAAATGACATGTATTTATGTGTGCATGCCTGTGGAAGTCAAGAGGACACCCTGCAGGAGTTGGTTCTCTCCTTCCACCAATATGGGTCTTGGGGATCAAAGTCAAGTCACACCAGGCTTGGCAGCAAGTGTCTTTAACCCACTGAACCATCTCACTGACTTATGAAAACATTTCTTAAAGTATCTTGTTGGGCTAGGGACGGGGCTCACTGGTACAGTGCCCGCCTAGAATGCATAGGGCCCTGGGTTCATGCCTCAGCAAGACAAAACAAACAGAAAAAAAAAGGGCAAGCATGTAGCTCACAGAAGGCAACATGCATCAATGTTAGCAACTGTTATACAAAGCTGCAGAAGGACTTATGATTGTGTCTGCACATGCACATGCATATACTAAATTAGAAAAGTTAATTACCAAAATGTCATACACAAAATTCATAGTTGCTGAATATTTTCAAAGTCACGTTAAAAAAACAACAACAAAAAATGAAGTTTAGGCTGTGACGTCTTTCTGACCTACATAACAAGGAACTGAAAGTGCTTACAGAGAAAAGGCTTTTATATTTTAATTTACAAATTGACAGAAGCGCTTGAGATGCAGAGACAGGAGGATTAGGAGTTTGAAGGCAGCCTCAGCTACATATGAGCTACATGAAACCCTATCTCAAAAACTAAAAACAAGTTGTCGGTAACATTAAATTGGAATATAAACATTTATGTAGATAATTCTTGAGGGTTTTAAAGTATCTAAATATATAAGAGACTGATATGAGACTTGAGGGGAAGGCTCGTCAATCCCTCATGAGATACTATTTAATGAAGTCCTTGTCTGTTAGATTTCACAAAAAAATAAACCACCAGTACTCAACTTTCACTGATTTTTGCATCTAACTTTTTATTAACTATAAGCAGAACAGCTTAAAATAATTTAAAAATAATGTTTTATAATAGAATCACCTAGATTATGAGATTTTCATAGACAACTGGATTCTGCAAAATTTACCAATGTAATTATGGATATATCTTTGCTTGACATGGGATTATTTTCATTACAGAAAAGAGCAGATAACATTAAATTCAAGTACCCTACGTATTATGAGTCTTACTAAATTTTTTTCAGGAGCTTTTTAATGATTTAAAAATATGTCTCTAAACATCAATAGATAAATCTGATATCTAATAATATATATATCTAATAATATATCTAATAAGAATCTACTAAGTGCTATTTGCTGAACTAGAAATTATGATGCTGGATCTGACTTTATTCGTATGAGATATATCCATGTATTTGGCTACTATAGGTACTTTGTTTTAACAAATACACTTCTGGAGAGTGTTAAAAATGATTACTATAAATGCCAACGTTTAGAAACTTATAAAATGTAGGTAAAGTAGGTTGCTTATATCAACGCATTAGAGTTGAAGCATAGTTCCCCCTAGAGTTTAACATATATTCCTCTAATAGTTCAACAAATGTAAAATCTGATTTAAACCGTTCCAGAGCCCCTATCCCCACCAGTCTCCTCCCCCAAATAAACAAAAACCCACCTGAGAGTATAAGGTTGTACCTCATGGAAGATATTTATGCCCTGAAGTTTGAGACAAGTTTTACTTCTCTTAGTGAGAACTCTGAAACAGAACCATCGCTCCTTTGACGCTCCCCGCCCCCTCCCCGTTAATATTTACATGTATGAGTCAGTTCTTTCCTCAACCGCAACAGATTCAGAGGGACATCACGCTATAACTTGAATAAACCAACAAGGTGGGGGGCGGTGGGAGGCACAACTAGTCTCAGTTTCCAAAGGGAAAAAGAACCCACCGCCGTTCACCCTCTGTCCCCGGCACCCCGCAGCACCTGCCAAGTCGGGCGCTTAAAGAATAATGGCTCAACTTTCGGACGCAAAGAGGGAGAAGACGCAGATGATCTCCTGAAAAGTGCCGAAAAGGTCCTCTCCGCAAGGGACACAGCTCTGGGCCGTCTCTGCCCGTTGGAGCATTCAGAGACCCTCCGAGGCGGCACACTCCTGCAGCAGCCGGCCTCGGGCCTCCGCGAGGCAGACAGTGTTTACACCTGTCACGAGGGAGGTGGAAGAAGGAGGAAGCCGGAGCGGAGCCCCAAACTTCTGCACAGCGGCCGGGAGGGAACCCCTGCGCGCAGCTCGGGGCAGGTGGACGGCGAGGGGCAGGGCGGGCCACGGCGGCCGGGAGGGCACGGCTGGCTCTCCTCGGCCGAGCCCGGGATGCCGAGCGCCGTGCCACTCTGCTTCAGGCGCTGCCAGCGGCGTTCCGCACCCGCGGAGAAGAGCAGAGCCCGCGCCGGAGCTCGCAGGCCCGCACCCGGGCCGACGCGGGCAGGTGCTCCAGGCCGGGGCGCCTAGCGGGGCCGAGTCCTCCGCACCCCGGGAGAGCGGCGGCAGCACTCACCTGGCTCGTCCCGGGCGGCCGCGATGGGCATGGCTCGGCGGCCCGAGGAGGAACTGGCTCCCCGGGGAAGGACCGGTTACTCGGACGCTGAGCTCGTGAGGGCGGAAGGGGAGCTGCTCCCAGCCCTGTCAGCGCCGCGGCGCCATGGACACCCACCCAGAGTTTCAGCGCTGCCGCGGGACCCCCATCCCACTACCCTCCGCCCTCTTCCGCCGCCGCCGCCGCCTCCTCCTCCTCCTCCTCCTCCGCGGAGACCCCCGCCCACTCCACACACTCTCCCATCATGCAGCGGGGAACCGCTGCTGTCGATACGTCACTTCCGGGCGCAGGTGGCTAGGTCGGGGCCGGGCGCTGGTGGGTGCCGGGGTGGGGGAGGACACTCCAGGGGAATTAGTGTCACAGAAGTCTTACTTCTGCGCAGGCGCTGTCGTGTGGAACGACGTTCGCCATTTTGGGTGCGGGCAAACTGTCTTTTTTTCTGTACTCACTGAAGTGAGGGCTAGGGACGTCCTCCCTCTCCGCCCGACCTTCTGAGGCAGCGCTCCCGGCCACGGACCCAAGCTCCTCTCAGCCCATTACTTTACCGTGGAGCCCGGGAGCGGGTTAAGTTTCGCCTTGGAATAAAACTGCAGACGTATGGAAATACGGAACCAGATCTCTACTGAAAAACCGGCTGGACAACATTCAGCAGCTTGTCCTTTTTTTGCCCGGGAAAAAAAAAAAAAAAGACTTTTTCATTCTCTTCCTCTTTTTATGTAAGCCAACAAAAGAGGAAGCTGTTATTTAACAAATGAGAAGTGATTGTCCTACTTAAGACGAGAAGTCAGCAGGCGAACAAACAAATGGTCTTCGACAAAATCAGTCCAGAATTGTGTTGGTGTTTGGAGAGGGTGATCGTTTTCATACATCTTTCAAGTCAACTTGCACATTGAGCGGTTCTATACAATAGAGGTCATAAGAGATTTTGTTCCCATCAGTCCTGAGCAGCTGGCCTTTTTGTTTTATAACCTTCCCTGTCCTTTACTATGACTCTGTTAGAACCCATTCCACTGTAAAACTCAGACTGCAAGGCTACAGGATTATTATTGTCTCAGACGGTGAACCCTGGACTCTACCCTACAAACCATGAACCCTGCCGGGTCCTCTTTCTGCCCACGCTGAATTATTTAAAATAGTTCCAAAACCGCAAAGCTCAGCAGTGGCCCAAAGAACAAGGACTAAAAACACCCGTCATCACAGAGAACCTGTCCACCCCTTTGACTGGAGGAATTATACACGTCGGGAAAGATAAGGACAATAGCAATTCATCATGGTTTATCCCGCCTCTGCAATGTCCTAGACAAATTAACTTGAACTAAAATAGACCCTCATTTGTCTCCTCACAATTCAGTCATCGCAAGATAAGGGAGACTGCATTACTGCTTTGTGGTTATGCTGAATGTTTTTGTTATTGCCCAGTCACTGAAGTGAGAAAAATCTATATGGCTTGTCAAATTTATTCCTTTTGTATTTTGCCCCCTGCTGGCGTAGCTCATGTGCAATTTTTTTTAAAAAAAATGTATGTCACTGTAAAACATGTTTATTGTCCGTGAATGAAAGTCAAAAACAACAAAACTTCGTGTAAAACTGAAAATGAATTGATTTCAGACAAACATATGTTTGTTTTCACTTGATAATCTACCAAATAAATATCGAATAAGATCCGAAGAAAACGTTTGAATGATGAATTTCAAATAATTTAAACCAATCAAAAATGCTTAAAATGGTGATTCTAAACATTAAAAGGAAACCGTGCTGTCTGGGAAAATATCTTCCTGATTTCACAGATTATATGATTATGAAATGATTATTTTTGCTAGGTAAGTGAAGAGGGTAACTCTGTTTACTTATTATTATTTAATCCAAGGAAGTTGAGTAGCTATCTGTTCAAATGACTTGGGAGCACAATCAACCTATCAGTAATTGGATACTCTTACATGTGATTCCCAAGACAGCATTCTAATGTTTAGACATTCTATTACAAAAAGAAATTCAGCTGAACTCTTTTTAAGATGGCAAGTCTGTGAGAATATTCTTCTAAAAATTCATTGCATTTGAAGACGGCAGCTATAATTTTGCTTATCTTTTAAAACACATGATGACCATCTTAGCTGACATTTGGCATCAAAAAAAGAAAAAAGCCTGGCCATTTATTTCTAGTTTTTTTTTTCTTCTCCTATTCAGACTTGTTAAAAAACTGAAATCATAATAAATAGTAAGTTTATACCTATATACCCTTTTAGTCAAATGTTACATTGTAGCACTATTATTAACCTCTTAGTCACTCAAAGTTCTTTGACTTCTAAAAGCTCTTTCAGGGAGGAGCTCTGTGAATCATACCTTAAGTAGAGAAATCTGCATCACACACAAAACAGGAGAAAACTCTGGTTTTCTACTTTTTATTTTGAACCAGGGTCTCCTGTAACCCAGGCTAGTGCTCAACCTGTTGACTGAAGAGGATCTTAAACTCCTGATCACCACCCAAGTGTTGTGATTATAGGTGTGTGTCACCATGCCCAACTACCTTTAAATTTAATGAAGTAAATGAAACATCTCTACAATAAAACCTTTAAGACCCCAAAGAAAGAAATAGGAGAAGACACTGGAAGATAGAAAGCTCAATGCTCATGAACTGGAAGGATTAATTAAGGAGTTTGACCCCACTGCTGTACCTCAGGGACTTACCAAGTTTTCTGTAGTGTCTGAAGTCCAATCCGTGTTCCTTCCACTCGAAGGCTGCTCTCATGGCTATCCCTTCTCTAAGTATTCACTGACAACAGAGCCCCAGAGACTACTGGAGAAGTTCCTGTTATCTCTGGATACTCTAGCTTCATCAATCCTCTTCTCTCCCAGAGCTTATGGTGACCCTCGTACTTCTGCACTTCTGGCATTCCAGCCTTTTAGTCTCTGTTGTCAGAAAGAAACAGCTTGGACTATGGACAAAGAATTATCTTTAAGATGGAATAGACGAGGTCTGAACCTCAGCAACAGCACAGAGTCTTACTAAGAACTTTCCCCACCTGCAAAAATCAAAGAAGGGTCCCTAGCTCACAGACCTGTTATCCAGAAGAGATGCACATTATGTCTGTAAAATGTCCCACCAATGCTAAGAATCTGCCCCATAGTGTAAACTTATTGTCATATCTTCCCCAAGACTAGTGCTTTTCAATCCTCCACCCTTACTCCTGAACTGATGGTATTAAGCAATGTCTGAAGATATTTTTGGTTATTACAATTGAGGTGGAAGTGCAAGAGGAAGCTAATAGGTAGAAGGTAGGAATCCACCAAAACCTCCTACAACACAGAAGATGCCAGTCTCAATAGCAATGAACTATCCAGAATGTCAGTCATGCCAATGTTGAGAAATCTTGCCCTAGAGCTTCCTCGGGCTGCTAATATTGCCTCCACTAATTCAGACCACTAACACTATTAATCCTGAGGTCCTTAACCCAGTTACTGAAGGTACTTGGACAATTGAGGAAGTCTAAATATGTGCTAACATTAAATATAGCCTTAGGGGTGTATTGTTAATTTTTAGGTATACTAATAAAATTATGGATTTTTACAATGATATACCATCATTTTTAAGTGTTTGAAATGCATAATTCAGTTTTAAAGGGCTCAGGGAAAGAGATTCCATGTATACACAGCGATAAAATGAATATAGCAAAATGTTAGCTACTATTGAATTGACTGGGTGGTAAATATGCCAGCGCCTGTCATACCCTGCTTTCTATTTCCATGCTATTTAGAATATTTTTTGTAATGAAAACAGCTTTTAAAATACCTGAGTGTACTGATGGATTTATTTGCAGATTATTCCATTCCCTGGACAATCACTCTCGCCCTGGAGCAGACCTTGTAAACGGTGATCTTGAAACACATTTTAAAGATGTAGAAAGGAAAAAAAATGATGACTGCAACTCCTGAATCAATTGTAATTGTTTAGACTGTCTAATGTGCACAAACACAGTGAGATTCCAGCTCTGCTCCATGAGGAGCGGCACTAATACACTGTTCACAGGAGGACCACAGGACTCATCACAAGAAGCAAACCACTTAAGTGGCAGCAAAAGTCAGACTTCCTGGATCTGAGTGACAGAGATGCTGCATGGACTCCCTGTATTCAGATGACACAAATGCTGAGAAAGAAACCAGGGAAGCAATCCCATTTAGGCCCCCCCCCCACACCACACACACACACACACACACACACACACACCACACAACAACCCCCCCACCCCACACATACACCACACACACACACACACACACACACACACGGCAATAAAATATAGTGTCCTTCATTATAAATAAATACCTTTACATTGAAAACTTTAAGATACTGAAGAAAGATAGCAGAAGACATTAGAAGATAGAAAGACCTCTAATGCTCATAAATCAGAAGAACTAATATTGTAAGAAATGTCCCTCCTACGCAAAGGAATCTGTAGATTCAGTGAGGCCCCATTCAAACTTCCAGTGCCATTCTCTAGAGACATAGGGAAAACAATCTTAAAACTCATATGGAAGCACAAAAGACCAAGTAATCCTCAACAAAAATAATACTGCATGAGGTATCACCATACCTGATTTCAAGTTATACTACAGAGCCATAATAATAGAAACATTATGATACTGACACAAAATAGATCTATACTTATAAAGTGGAATAATGAACACATGTAAGTTCATGGGACCACAGACACTTGATTTTTAACTAATATTCTAAAAGTAACAACTGAGAAAAGACAGTATCTTCAAGAAATGGCTCTGAGAAACCTGTGTATCAGCAGCATGTATAAGAATGAAACTAAATCCTTCTCTCTCACCCTGCACAAAACTCTAAATGGATCAAGAACGCCAACACCAGACCTGGCACTCTGAAGCCTGAAGGGAAAATTAGGGAGTAGACTTCAACGTATGGGTGTAGGAAAGGACTTTCTGAGTAGGGTTATGGTCACTCAGGAAATAAGACCAACACTTGATAAAGGGATCTCAGAAACTCTGTACAGCAAGAAAACTGTCAAGAATCTTGACCAGCTATACATCTGACAAAGATTAGTGTCTAGAATATCCAAAGAAGGAAAATACAATATCAATGCTTAGTGGTTAGTCCAGATAACCCAAGTTCAGCCCTCAGTCCTCACACTAGACTGCTCACAATTACCTGTAACTGCAACTCCAGGGTATCTGAAACCCTCTTCTAGCCCCAGGAAGCCTACACACACACACACACACTCTCTCTCTCTCTCTCTCTCTCTCTCTCTCAAAAGCCCCTAAACAAACAAACCAACTAAAAATTAGTTATAGAAATGAATAGAGAGTTCTCCAAAGAAGAAATATAAATGGCTAGTAAATACTTTTAAAAGTGTTCAACAAACACCCTTATGCATCAGGGAAATGCAGATTAAAACTACTTGAGATTCCACATGGCCCAAGTCAGAATTATCAAGAATACAAATGGCAGTAAGTGCTTGTGTGAATATGGGGGGAGCCTTATACGTTGCTGGTGGCAATGTAGGCCAGCCGTTTTGGAGATCTGTATTGAAGTTTCTGTAAAAACTAAAACTAGAAACGGCACACGAGCCAGCTACATCACTCCTGCACACATTCTCAAAGGAGTATACATCTGACCACAGAGATATTTGCTCATCTATGTTCATTGCTGCTCTAACATAGTAGGTAGAACATGGAATCAGTCCAGATATCCATCCACTGATGAATGGATAAGAAAGTGTGGTACTTACGCACAATATATTTTTATTTGGTTATAAATCAAAATGAAATTATAAAATCTGGATGCTGGTATGATGGCTCTGGGTAAATGTACTTGCTATGCAAACCTGATGGTCTGATTTGGTCCCTGGAACCCACAAAGGTAAAAGGAGAGCACCTCTAAATTGCCCTCTGATCTCCACATGCATGCCGTGGTACACATGCCCACACATAAAATAATAATAATAATAATAATAATAATAATAATAATAATAATAATAACAACAACAACAACAATATAGTTTTAAAAGAAATTATGACAGTTGCAGGTGAATGGGTGGAATTGGAAAAAAATGAGTAAGGTAAGCTAGGTCTAGAAAGACAAGCACCATGTCTTTTCTCTCAAAGATTCCAGCTTTGAATCATTACCTTTCTATGCTTAACTTGGAGTGTCTGTGAAATGAGGAAACTAAGAAGGGGCCATTGTGGTAAGGACGCTCTGAGAGGGAGTGTATTAGTCAGGGTTCTCTAGAGTCACAGAATTTAGGGAATGTCTCTGTAGATTAAGGGAATATTGTAATGACTTGCAGTCTGTAGTCCAACCCAACAATGGACAGCTGTGAATGGGAAGTCAGAAAATCTAGTAGTTGCTCAGTCCCATGAGGCTAGTTGTTTCAGCTGGTCTTCTGTATAAGCAAGTTCCAACAGATGTGCTGGCTGGCAAGTAAGTACAAGCAGAAGAGTGAGTCTTCCTTCTTCCAATGTTCTTATACAGGCCTCCAGCAGAAGGTGTGGCCCAGATTAAAGAAGTGTACCACCACACCTGGTTCTGGAACATGCTCTGTCCCAGGCTGGCCCTGAACTCAGAGATCGCTTGCCTCAGTCTCCTGGGATTAAACACTCACACTACCTTGCCTGGGCTTAACCTTTTCATGGCCACAATTCTTCAAGATCTCCATGTCAAGCTTCAGGTCAGATGCCTGCGTCTTCCAGCCTTAAGATCTGGATCACTGGTGTGCCTTCCATTTCTGGATTGTGGTTCATTCCAGATGTAGTCAAACTGACCACCAGGAACAGCCATCGCAGGGAGATGCACGTGTAATGATGGTAGAGCTGGGGATACTGAGGTTCAGGTAGGAGTAGGGAGAACACTGAGGATGAGGGAGATGAGCAGCATGAAGGAAAAAGCCATGTGCAAACCACACAACCCAATTTAAAATATGATTTAAGAGAAGAGAGGTATACTCTGCATGGCTGGATACTGTTGCTCACGAGAACCGTAGTTCCAGGTGTCGGACCTCTGTCATTTGGTCAGGGAGATTCGTCAGACTTCCAGAACAATACAGGCTCTGACTGTAGTCCTCTTGATTACCCACCGGAACTAGATGATAAAACCCAATTGCTGAAGACACCACCTATTTTTGTTGTAAAGCGGTAAAGAAATCAGACTAAAACTGAGCTGGAAATTTTCTCCTTCTAGCTTTGCTATGCAGGCTGAAGGGGAAGAAAAGGCATCAACATTTTACTCACCACAAACTCCACCAAAACCAACCTGCCAGCAAGACCAGCCAACTTGTCTGATGGTAGTATGACTCTTAGGAGGAGAGCCAGTCACTCTTTACTTGGATCTGAGGTCCACTCTGCAGGAAGGAATCCATGCCTGGTACTGCAAACCCACTCAAAACACTTGACTGGGTAAGCCATAGGCCTTACAAAGAAGAAACTCACTGCTGTCACTTAGTTAAATTGATAATAGTATCAAAGTGCCTTCCAAATTCAGTCATCAGAGTACCAATTTAAATGATTTTTGTAAACATTTTGATAAAGGCCACATGACACTCGTCACATTGTTCAAATGCCTAGTGGCAGGATTCCCGATGAGACCAAATAGGTCACATAAACCCAATAAGACACTGTAGAGATACAGCCAATGTGACTAAATCCGAAACGGAGCACATGAAGGACCTCATGTATAATACAAACCAGCTTAATAAATAAAGGAAACATAAGTGCCTGACTCTGGAAGAGGATTTGGTTCCAGTGACCTGTTCAGAGCCTTCTCTGAGACTCCACTGCCACTTCCACTTGTGCAAGTCTAATGGTGCGACCATGAAGTTTGTATCCATCCTGCCGAACTAATGCCACGGTGCCAGGCTGCACCCTAACACCTGCTGGCATGTGACAGATGAGTTCATGCTCATGAGGGTCGTATTTGTCACCGATGGGTGTCATTTTCTCTAGGCCATGCTTGGTAAACACACTTTTCAGCTTCGCTTCTAACGGGGACAGCCCTTGGAAGACTTTTTTCCAGAGTAAGTTAGTGGTCCTCGGGTTCAGCTCCTTCTGAAAAGCACCCGGCTGTCTTCTCCAAAATGTCTGCCACCTCCACCAGGTCCTTACAGAAGCTCTGGATTCTAAATATCTTCACGTCTTCCACACATCTCTGGGTTCTCCTTACGTTCTCACAATCAGCAACAGCTCTCTGGTATCTCAGCTGCTCTCTGACACAGCCCCTCCGCCCCCCCCCCCCCCCCCCCCCCCCCCCCCCCCCCCCCCCCCCCCCCCCGCCCCCCCCCCCCCCCCCCCCCCCCCCCCCCCCCCCCCCCCCCCCCCCCGGAGCCAGGAGGTGCTGCAGCCGCTGCACCGCCCACACGTGCGGCCATGATCAGATTCCAAATAGCTATTTTTTTTAAATCTTTGGTTTTTAGAGACAGGGTTTCTCTGTGTAGCCTTGGTTGCCCTAGCACGCTCTCTGTAGACCAGGCTGGCCTTGAACTCACAAAGATCCTCTTGCCTCTGCCTCCCTAGTGTTGAGATTAAAGGCGTGCGCCACCACCGCCTGGCCCAAATATCTATTTTATATACACAGAGAAATGCCCCTCTCATCCTTAGAGAAGCTTCTCTTTGCAGTGAATGGAGGTATACCCACAAACTCATGGCTGCCCGAGCTGCTAAGAGTACATGATAGTTGAGTGCTCAGTCCTAAACAAGATATTTAGATCTTTCCCTGTAAAGCTTAGGGAACAGCATCATAAAAGAAGGGGGGGGGGGGAGAATGTGAGAGCTGGTATAGTTATGTGACCTCCAGCCCAGTGTAGTGATGATGTTTATATGCACTGTGTGAAGATGTGTCTCTGTGTCTCTGGCCTTCCTGGCCTTCCTTTTAAAAATCTGACAGCCAATAAGGTGAGACAGAATCAGAAGGTGGGACATCTGGCAGAGAGAGAGAAAGAGAGAGAGAGAGAGAGGAGAGAAAGAATATTTCTCTGGGCAATTGCATGAAACTGAGGAGAGGTAACCAGCCATGACAGACATAGTATAAATGGGGTAATTGAGTTATGAGCTAGTTGGGGAACAAACCTAGCTTAAGGTCGAGGCATCTATTAATAAAATATAAACCCCTGAGTCCTTATTTGGGAATTGAGGTGTGGGTAGAAAAGCTCGCAGTTCCAGCCCAGACGATGCTTACAGAGCCAGTGATACCCAGAAGGAAGAAGAGCAGAGAATTTCCTCTGATGGTGATGTTACCAGCTGCAACAAGACTGAATTTCCGAGGTCAGGGGTTGCTTGCTATTTGGTACCCAGAGCCAGTGGCACTTTAGTGGCATCTTCACCAGACATCATTTTGGGAGCTACTCCTGGCTGTGCGGACATTGGAGCCTTTTTACTTCTTGTTACTGTGAAACAGTATTGAGTGGCTTAACATTTCTATACTGTTTAACCAGTTCAATTTGACCTCTGTGGCTTATACCTAAGAACTCTGAAAGACAGACACTCTTTAACTTGCTTTCTCCTATTTTGTTCCTTAAGAAGAGACAATCAAGCTGAGCAGTGGTTGTGTACACCTTTAGTCCCAGCACTTGGGGGGCAGAGGCAGGCCAATTTCGAGTTTGAGGCCAACCTGGTCTACAGAGGGAGTTCCAGGACAGTCAGGGCTACACAGAGAAACCCTGTCTCAAAAATAAAAACCAAACCAAACCAATAATGACGACAACAAAGAAGAAAAGGAAGAGGAAGAGGAGGAAGAGGAGGAGGAGGAAGAGGAGAAGGAGGAGGAGGAGGAGGAGGAGGAGGAGGAGGAGGAGGAGGACTGATGACAAAATCACAGCTCCAGATACTCTTCCGGAAGTCTTCTCTGGCTCCAGAGACTCTTCTGGAAGTCTTCTCTGGCTTCCTACCTCTCCCCCACCGCTCCTACTCTGAACACTTGCAGTAACTTGTGCACATCTACAATATTGCTCTTACACCCACTGTAGTTTCCACTCCTCCTGTCTGCTCTGCTACATTGACAGCTTGGAGGTTTCCTTTAAGAGCAAAGATCTGCTCTTTCTTATCTCTGTTTTCCCCTCATCACACATTTGCTGGAGAAGTAACTGAATGGATCAAATGAATGGTACAGAATCTGTGCTCCATCATAGCTATGTAAACAAGCATCATTTCAGAGTTTTAAAAATCATTAACATTCTTGTCATAATATCACACCCATGAGGGTGTAGTAAATAAAATGGAGCAAATTTTAGAGCGTTGGTTTTGTAAAGTATCAACCATAAATTCTTTGGAAATTACCCCTATCCATGATGTTAATGGATTCTTTCTCAACCTAGTAATGGTTCCCCCTTTATGCACTGCCAGAAAGACTTACATTGTTATTCCAACAATTACTTTCTTTTGATGTGAAAATGTTGAAAGTGTGGCTTTGAAAATCCATTTAGATAATATTCCCTAGACTCCCTTAACTATTTGAGAAGAATTACGTAAGAGGACTCACTTTAGAAAGAGTGAGAGGATAGATACTCTCTGCCATGCTTTTAGTCTTATGAGCTAGTGCAGGTAGTGCAAACATGTGAGGGAGAACCTGTAAAATCCATGCCCCGGAGAGACAGGCTTGGGGATCCCAGACCTTGAAAGCTTTTCTTGGTGTCACACTATACTTTCACGATTCCATCAGTTTCAGGCAGATGATTTCAAGCTCAAATGATTATTGAAGGAATGAACACATGGGTCAAGAAAGCACTAACTGTGTTCTGTTTGTGTCACCATCTTCAGAAACATGTCTACCCTGAAAACTTCAAGTACTGATCTTAACACAGGCACATGTTTAAATGCATCCAAGTTAATAACCATATTGTTTAGGTTTTTGGAAAAAAGTAAAGGTAGAACTGGGGACTATGAGATATTGGCATTAACATGATAAAAATTAAGCACGCATATTGGTGGGGACAGAGGATCAACCGGCTCACACCAGTGCGGTACAAACAGTAGTAGCACTCATCCTAGAACAGTGTTAGTGATGCTCACCCTTGGCAGTTCCATCATAGATAAGCAATTTAGATCTGCAGTCACACAGATTCCCACTCCTTCAGTCAAGTGAGGCAGCCAGTGACCTCTCTCCTGAGGTTCTATTTGTTAAAAAGTGTGAGTCCACAAATCACAGCAAGATAGGTTGCACCGGGACTTCTGAGCCACCTTTCCATCTGGGTGGGGTTGTTTGTTTTGCTGGTCCAGCCACCTCCAAACTCAACCTCGGGGTTACTTCCAGAGTAATTATCTATACTAGAAGTGTGAATCTGTCATTCATTACTGAAAATAGTCCTGTAGTTTCTCCTACCCTGACTGTACAATAAGGTTATTCATAATATTCTATGGGCTTCTTATTGTGCTATTTCATCATAAATACTCAATTACACAGATCTTTCTAAATCAGTGGTTCTTAACCTGTGGGTCTTGACCTTTTGGGGGGTGGAATATCAGGTATCCTTCATATCAGATGTTTACAATTCATAACAGTAGGAAAATTACAACTATGAAGTAGCAATGACAAAATTTTATGGTTGGGGGTCCCCATAACATGAGGAACTAAAAATAGTTGCAGCCTAGGAAGGTTGAGAACACTGATCTGAACATTTCCTAACTCACCTACATTTCCCCACTTGAGTTCCTCTACCTAGATCCCCTGCTCTTTTATACCTGGTTAATGACTTCAAGTCCTTTAAAACTTGCTCACTCTTCCCTCCTTTGAAAGCAATGTGCTGACTCAGGGGTTAAAGAATGTCCTCTTCCTATGCCAAGAACATTCTGCTAACCCTTATCATGTAGCTAAGGTCCTCAACATCAGATAACTGTAGAGCTAGGCACTAGGAGGCATTAGCACGACCAAAACCACACACACATGTTGGTAAGGACCCACCTCTAAAATCAAACAAAAACAAAAAGAAATTACATTCCTAGAGAATATGCATGCATGAATTATTTGCCCAGGTATATTTAAACATGAATAAAATGTGAGTTAATTTTATTTTTATTTATTTAAAGAAGGTTTTTTTGGTTTTGTTTTTTGTTTTTTTAAATATTGGGTCTAGATTGGGTCTTATGCCAGGCAGTGGTAACACATGTCTTCAATCCCAGCACTAGGGAGGCAGAGACAGGCAGATATCGGAGTTTGAAGCCACCCTGGTCTGTAGAGCAAGTTCCAGGACATCCAGGTATACACAGAAAAACCCTGTCTTGAAAAACAAAAAATAAAATAAAGATTAGGTTTTATATATGCCAGGCTGGCCTTAAATGTGCAATCAAGAACAACCTTGAACTTCCTGATCTTTCTGTCTCTGCCTCTTAAGTCTTGAGATTATAGGCATGTGTTCCCTTGTCCTGTTTGTGTGGTGATAAAGGTCAAACCCAGTATCTTGTGTGTACTGGGCAGGCACTCTACTAACTGAATGACATCCCCAGCCAAGGACATTTTTTTCAAGATAAAAATATGAATGGGAAATCTTTTTTTATAAAAATTACATTTTAAAAAAGACTTATTTATTTTATGTATTGAGTACACTGTCACTGTCTTCAGACACACCAGAAGAGGGCATCAGATCCCATTGCAGATGGTTGTGAGTCACCATGTGGTTGCTGGGAATTGAACTCAGGACCTCTGGAAGGTCAGTCAGTGCTCTTAACCACTGAGCTATCTCTCTAGCCCTGAATGGGAAATCTTAAATACTAAACTTCAGAGATTACTGGAAGGAGTGAGAGGTAGGGAGGTTGGGAAAGGGGGTAAGGAAAGGGAATGAAATTAATTAGTGAATTAACCAACCCCCATCCTCCATTAGTGTTGAATGTGTGTGAAGAACGTATCCTAACCATGTCAGCTGTACCCTGCTGATGGGCATTTGCCAAAGATGGGTAGCCTGTTTCCTCTGGAGACACTTTGTTTGAGTCAGGTTTGGTGATGTTCTTCCCATTATGAAATAGTTGAGGGTAAATTGGGTCCTTCTCAAGCGAGGGTCTTAAGGATAGCAAAGATAGGGGATCTGGACAGATATCTCAGTGGTCAAGAGCACTGGCTGCTCTTCCAGAGGACCCAGGTTCGATTCTCAGCACCCATGTCAACAGCTGCTCACAACCACATGTAACTCCAGTCCAGGGTGATCCTGACACCCTCTTCTGGGTTCTGTGGGCATCAGGCACACACAGTGCACAGACATATACAAACAAACACTCATACACACAAAATAAATTTTAAAATAAAAAATAACCCAGATGGTGATGGCATGCACCTTTAATCTCAACACCAGAAGAGGCCGAGATAGGCAGATCTCTGAGTTCAAGGCCAGCCTGGTCTACAGAGTGAGTTCCAGGACAGTCAGTCAGAGAAATCCTTTCTCAACAAAACAGAACAAAACAAAAACAAAAACAAAACAAAACCCAAAAACCCCAAACAAAACAATTCAAAAAGTACAGCAAAGGCACATTATTTAAATCCTAAATCTGTTCTATGTGTAGTGTATCATACCTTAAAATGACTTAGTTAACATAAAAATAAAAAAGTTAAGAAATAGCTTTTTTCCAGAAATACGTTTTAATAAAAAGCAAGTGTCCAACCCCACAATTTCACTTCCCCCTCATGGGCTACTACCAATGTCAATCTCTTGAAAGTATATCTAAACATATGTGTGTGGCCACAGATGTTTTGGCCATACAAACACATTTTAACAATACAGTACATATTATTAGGTGACCTACATATTTTTTATTGGCTATATGTTCAGCACATTTTCCCACTTAAGTGTAAAAAAAGCTGTTTTAGCCTTTACAGTGTCTGTGATGCATTTGTAGACTCAAAGTACCTGATTAACTAACCATTCTCCATTGGGTGTAGGGTGTCAACTTCTCCTGTTGCAACTTTAAGGGCTTGTCCCATTCCTTTCTACCACTACAGCTGCAAGGTCAAAGGGTGCACCCGCTTTGGATGATGCTTATCCCAACGTCTTAAAATTAGATGATGCTTACCTATGAATATCACACTATGGCTCAAAGCTGAAAACAGTTCTGTTATCCTCAAAAGAGTCACAGTAGGTTTTCATAGTTTCATTAATGACCTAACAGGCTATACTGTAGGGTTAATGGAGTAGCCCATCCGCTCCCGCTGCTCAGGGAAGCAGGACTCTGGAGGTTTGACTGTGCTTTCCCCATGGTGCCGGGTGGGTGTTGGGCTAAGGGAAGCCGTGGGACCCCGCTCTGGGGGTGGGGGAGCGCAGTCTGAGGTCTTGGGGACAACTAAAGCTGACTCAGGGTTCCTGGGCCTGCAGGGAGGCCAGAGCTGCCTGGCCCAGGCACGGCTGGATGCTGCGGAAGAGCTGAGAAGAGAGTGGGGGCCCACAGGCTGGATCTAGCCGGGGCAGAGGGGAAAAGAGGGAGGAGCTCCTGCTGGGTCCCGTGGGGATGAGTCTTTGGTTTGTCTGTGGGCCGCTGGCTTGGCTTGGTGGTTGTGACTGGGAGCACAGAGAGGCGGTCCACAGGAGATTAGGAGGCCAGCGGCGGCTCTTTAGGTGAAGGCCCTCTCTATTGTCCCCCACAGCGTATCCGATGAAAAGAGACAGTCCATGGTTTTAAGACATTTATTGTCATGGCGGAAGGTAGATAAGTAAAAACCGTGCCCCCTTCTTAGAGGCGGGCCTGAGGTTACATACCTTTTGCAGGGAGGATTGTCTGGGAAGGGGAGTTTATTGGCACACAAACTAAATCATTATAAAGGTTTATGCAAAAACTCTATGAAGCAAATTACTTGTATCTGGGGCATCTTGTTTGATGTTATGTTGTTATCTTGTTTGTTTTATGTTGTATGTATCCTGCTCTTTGCTGATACGGAAGCTGAAGTAAGGACCTAATGAATTAAACAAGAAGCTCTTGTTAGCTGCTATTGGAACAGTGCAAAAAGTCTCACATTGCTACAAATTATAAATTTTTAAGTGTGTCATTGTTGCCAAATGACTTTTCAATAGAGCCTTGCCCATGTGAAATGTAAATCTGTGCTATCTATGAGGACACAGGATCTGTGACAAAGTCTTAGAACAGTGGTTCTCAACCTTCCTAATGCTGTGACCATTTAATACAGTTCCTCATCTGGTGGTGACCCCCAACTGTAAATCATTTTTGTTACTAATTCATAACTGTAACTTTGCTACTGTTATGAATCGTAATGTATGATGAATGAATTTTATAATGAATGGTCTTAGGCAACCCCTGTGAAAGGGTCGCTTGACCCCTCAGGGGTTTTGACCCATAGGTTGAGAACCATTACTGTAACCAGTCACAGAAGTCAATAAAACAATTGTTGTTGATGGTGGTGGTTCGCAAACTGCTTTTCATTTGTTGCATGGAAATATATACACATTAAATCCAAAGCATTTTCTCTTTCCTTAAGACCATTCGGTATGGTCTCTAGAGTTCAAGATGACAAACACTAGATCTGTAATCTTCCTTCTGCAGTGGTTTAAAAACAAAATTTAACAGTTCTTCTGAGAGTTTATGGACCAAACATTCAACGAGGAGCTCTGTTGCCACAATATATTAAAAGTAAAACAAAATGACCAAGACATTCTGAGCTGAGAAAACTGGCTGTTGAAAAGGATTATCATGCCGGGCAGTGGTGGCGCACGCCTTTAATCCCAGCACTTGGGAGGCAGAGGCAGGCGGATTTCTGAGTTCGAGGCCAGCCTGGTCTACAGCGTGAGTTCCAGGACAGCCAGGGCTACACAGAGAAACCCTGTCTCGGAAAAAAAAAAAAAAGACAGAAAGAAAGACAGACAGACAGACAGAATAAGGCAGCTGCAGTGACTTTCACTGATAACATGTCCCCAAAGTAGCCGTTCCTCTTCTTGTGGCATATATCTGGGTCAACTTTCCCCTTCCCAGCTTCTTTGGCCTAGGATTAGTGCTAGTTCTCCTCCCCCCCTCTATTTCTATAGCTAGATCAGCTCAAAGTGTACACTCACCCACCCAGCAAGCACAAGGTCTTGGGCCTTGGCCAAGACACCCCACTTGTTACTCTGCAAGCAAACCCATGGGATGCTGACTTAAGATGACTATAGAGTTTTTGTTTTGTTTTATTTAGGTTTGAAAAAAAAAAGGAATCATCTTCTTATTTCAGATAGAGCTTTGAACAAACTACCTTTTAAGAACTAGAATGTATTATGGATGGACATTTCTTCCTATCTAGTCAGACAATGCTTTCTCCACCACTTCTTTCCTTCCCTTTCTCTTCCTCTTCCTCCTCCTCCTCTTCCTCTTCCTCTTCTTCCTCCTCTTCCTCCTCCTCTTCCTCCTCCTCTTCTTCCTCCTCTTCCTCCTCTTCTTCTTGCTCTTCCTCTTCCTCCTCCCCCTCCTCTTCTTCTTGCTCCTCCTCTTCCTCTTCCTCCTCCTCTTCCTCCCCCTCCTCTTCCTCCTCCTCTTCTTCCTCCTCTTCCTCCTCCTCTTCCTCCTCCCCCTCTTCCTCCTCTCCTTCTCTTCTTCTTGCTCTTCCTCTTCCTCTTCTTCCTCCTCTTCCTCCTCCCCCTCCTCTTCCTCCTCCTCCTCTTCTTCTTGCTCCTCCTCTTCCTCTTCCTCCTCCTCTTCCTCCTTCCCCTCTTCCTCCTCCTCCTTCTCTTCCTCACTAATGCAGCTGCCTGTAACTTTAAGAAACAACAACTCTCCTGCTAAGTAACTGAGGTGTCTGCAGGATACTTTGCTGTGACAGGATGAGGCAAGCCTGGTGTTGGTTGTGATAAGCTGGTCAGAGAGAACTCCCAGAATGCATTTGGACTCTGGGCATGGACTGGGAGTTTCAGGGGGAGAATGTGAAGACCGCCACTGAGGAGCTGACAGAATGCTGCTGTAACTGTTGGCTCTTCTGGGTCTCCACTTGGGAAGGTCCCCCCAGACCTGCTAGAGAGGGTCTTTAGTTCTAGCCCGAGGAGTCGGTAGCAATGAGGAGGCTGTTTGTCTGCCTGACTCAGACTTCAGGCCTTAGCTCAACAGCTGGCTCCGCAATTAGTCACGTGTTCTTAGGAGACAAAAAGAACAATGAAGGGAAAGCCGAGCTTGGGAAAGGTTGCGGCGTCTAACCTGTCTGTCTGTGCTTCTGCCCAGTTGCCTTTGTTCCCCAGACTATCTATGTACTCCATATTGTTTGCACTCTTTACCTGTTGACAGGTATGTGCCCAGGCATCCTGCAGGTCCTGTCCCACCCACTCTGCCATGCATGGAGAGTGCCGCGGGGCTCTGCAGATGGGTGTGGCCTGACTCCAAGCCCAACTTTCTTTTTCTTTTTAAAAATATTTATTTATCTCATATATATGAGTATACTGTAGCTGTCTTCAGACATACCAGAAGAGGGCATCGAATCCCATTACAGATGGTGGTGAGCCACCATGTGGTTGCTGGGAATTGAACTCAGGACTTAAAAAAGCAGTCGGTGCTCTTAACCACTGAGCCATCGCTCCAGCCCCTGATTCTCTCTTAATTGTCTAACTTTATGATTACTTTTTCTTTATAGAATTCACTCTTGGAAGCATCATTAGTTGGAAATGAATTGGAGATGGGTGTCTTTTGTTTTTAACAAAGTATATTTAACAAAGATCAACATAACCCTAACAATCCAAGGCAAAATGTAATATGACAGGTGTGTATTAGATAGCACCAGTCTCCAATAACAAAAATAATGAAAATTCTAAATTTCTGAGCATATATTTGAGTCTCTACATTTAGCAATTTCCATCTTCTGTGAAGAGATGACAGAGGAGGAGAGCTTTCTCTCTATCTCTCTTCTGTTGCTCTTGAGTGGTCAAAGCATGGCTCTATTTTTCTTTCTTGATTCGCCTTTGAGCAGCTTGCCACAGGATTTTCCTTCGCTTAGGCTCTTCAGGGTGGCATCACCCAGTCATTCGGGAGAAGGTGAATGTTCCTCACTGTTACCAACTCACCTGCTGCCATTTGCCAAAGACTTCAATCCACAGAGACTGTTTAGAAGCTGGAAAGAGATGCCCCCAACAACTGTACCCTATTTCTGGCATTTTACCCTAAATCCATTCTCCCTGCCAATCATTTCTTACCCTCATGGCAAACCATGTCCTTTCTTACCAGGGCTCACAGGCATCATTTCTCCAGGAAATGACTTTTGCAGTCTCTCCACAGAGACGCAGGAAGAAAGAACTGGAGTTTCATAGCTAATTGACCACACTGTGGTAGAGAAGGCTGTAGATGTATGAGTAAAGGCTCCAGAGTTGACACAAATACATCTAACAAGGACCGGAGGCTGCTATCACTGGGATGGGTAGAAAGCCGACTTTATTGGAAAAAAAAAAAATCAATAATGGGGTCACCAGAAAGTCGGTGCGTGGAGGAGTGACTTAGGGTGTGGTGACGGAGGAGGAAACCAAGATCCATACAACTCATGCTTAAGGCGTATGATCGTGCGCACGTGCGCATGTGTGCGTGAGTTCGTGTGCGTGTGCGTGCGCACGCATGCGTGCCATTGTAAATAGGGAGCTTCTGAAGCCAAAAGGGATAGTGAGTATTTTAACAGCTACTGGGAATGGAAGATTTCATTTCTCCAACTACTGAAAAGACAGTGCTAATAGCTATCTCAGCTATTAGATATTCTGCTAAAGGTTTCCAGCAGTCTCAGACACTAGAGGGCCTAACACGCTACCCAACAAGCAGACACCCGAGAGATTTCTGAGGCCGTCAGTCTGGACTAACACATTACTCAGGCGCATTTCCTCTTCAGACTCTTCAGCTGGTCTGCTGCCAAGCAGCCCTACCACTTCTCGGAACCATCTTTGATTTAGGACCATTCCAACCCCTGTCCATGGTTCTCACTCTCCTCTCCACAGACGGCCTCCATGTTTAATTTCCTGATACGATCTCAGCCTCAGCACCTCTCACGGTTAGCGTTGTCTTTGTGCTTTTGCCTTCATTTTTGCCCTCCTAGTTGATGAGAGGTCATCATCCTGCACCTTCAAGTTCTCACTCCCTACCACCTTGAGACACATCTTAATGACCCAACTGTAGAAGCCTGTGACTTGCACGACGGTTTCTTTATCTGGTTGCTAACCTGTCTTTCTTGTTTCTTTTAACAAACCTTTCTGGAAGGTAAGCTTGCTCGGTTGCTCCACTTTTCTTAAAACTGGAACTATCACGTTGCTTGCTGAAACTGGCTTTTTTTTTTTTTTTTTTAATGAAGGATATACATTTATTAACAGTGAAAAAGCATTTGCCAAAATGAACATTACAAAACACAGAGTACCTCCATGTTCTGGGTAGCTCATTTTTGTAGCATTATCTCTACCTACACAGAGTTCTCTGTCTTACTTATTGGGGTTTTCTCTATTTATATCACTAACCAAAGTCTTAACTTACACATCAAGACAAACAAGAATATTTAATTTGATGACTTTTGAGTAATAGTTACTAA
This sequence comes from Rhynchomys soricoides, assembly GCA_019843965.1. NCBI lineage: Eukaryota > Metazoa > Chordata > Mammalia > Rodentia > Muridae > Rhynchomys > Rhynchomys soricoides. The sequence continues at coordinate 9,011,438 of JADRCH010000073.1, read as the reverse complement.
GGAAAAACATATCACACACATTATCTGTTGCCAATCCTGGGTATTTTAAAACTAAGTTATTTACAAAAATATGAAAACAGCATACAAGATAGTAGCTATACTGGCTAGTTTTATGTCAGCTTGGTACACAAACTAAAGTTATCTGAGAGGAGAGAACCTAAATTGAGAAGACACCTCCGTAAGATCCACCAGTTAGGCATTTTTCATTTTCTCCTCCTCTTCTTCCTCCTCCTCCTCCTCTTCTTCTTTATTTATTTATTTTTTATGTATGTGAGTACACTGTAGCTGTCTTCAGACACACCTGAAGAGGGCATCAGATCCCATTACAATGGTTGTGAGCCACCATGCTGTTGCTGGGAATTGAACTCAGGATCTCTGGAAGAGCAGTCAGTGCTCTTAACCACTAAGCCATCTCTCCAGCCCTCAAATTTTAAATTACTGATTGATGAAGGAGGGCCCAGCCAATTGGGGGTGGTTTCATCCCTGGGCTGATGGTCCTGGTTTCTATATGGAAGTAGGCTGAGCAAGCCATAGGGATCCAAGCCAGGAAGCAACACCCCTCCGTGGCCTCTGCATCAGCTCCTGCCTCTAGGTTCTGCCCTGTTTGAGTTCCTGTCTTGACTTTCTTTGGTGATGATCAGAAATGTGGACATATAAGCCAAATAGACCCTTTCTTATCCAACTTGCTTTTTGGTCATGGTGCTTTGTCTCAGCAGTAGAAACCCTAACTAAGACAGCAGCTATAAGGCAAAGTCAAATGAGCCACTTTGATAAGGTTCATAGGTACTATGGTAATAACTAACATGTTGAATACACTGTATGCATGGAGAGAGAGGGAGAGAGAGAGGGAGAGAGAGGAAGAGAGAGGGGGAAAGTGTGCACTGCAATGTGTAAGGAAGGCTTGACTTGAGGATCTGACTTTGAGTCTGAATTTGCTTATACATATAATGTAAATTATAAGTCCTCATTGATTTGGGGTTGGTAGGTTTTCAAATAATCTTTGATATAATTGGAGACATGTGGTCTTAATTTAAATAAGTAACAAAATAATAAAGGCCATCAGAGATCAACATTTAATATTCACTGAACATTTTAGATTTTGGTATCAAAGGAATGAGAATTATAAAGGAATGTCAAACAAGCCCTTATTAGGGTATTTTAGACAAGTAGACTTTCAATGGGTCCTTAGAACTCACAAACTGATCCTTCAAATGAATGCTTTTTCAGGTAAGAATCTGAGAGCCTGACTTACTGTTAACTGGCTTTGGGACTCCTCGTTAGGCCTGTGCTATGAATGTCAGAAGGCAAAGCAGCTTAAAACCAAGTGAGACAAGCTTCTTGAACGTTATCCTTAAACACTGGATCTCTCTCTCTCTCTCTCTCTCTCTCTCTCTCTCTTCTCTCTCTCTCCCTTTCTCTATTGTGTGTGTGTCTTTCTTTGTGTGTCTGTTTCTCAGTGTGTATGTATCTGTGTGTGTCTCTCTGTGTGTGAGTCTGTGTGTATGTTTCTCTGTGTGTATGCATTTCTCTGTGTGTTTGTGTATGTGTCTCCTTGTCTCTGTGTGTGTTCTGTGTATGTCTCATGTGTTTGTGTGTGTGTGTCTGTGTGTGTGTCTCTGTGTCTCTGTGTATATCTCTCTATGTATGTGTGTCTCTGTATGTCTCTGTGTGTGTTCTCTGTGTGTATGTGTGTGTATGTGTGTGTGTGTGTGCGCACAACCAGGTCATAATGTACACAGAGGTCAGAGAAGAACTTGTGAGCATCGGTTTTCTCTTTCTATGAGTCCCAGGAATGGAGCCCAGGCTTGGCAGCAGGCATCTTTACCTGCTGAACCAACTCGCCCAACCTTGGCTGATTTTTCCAACACTTAACCCTCCTGACTGTGGGCTGTACTCATAAATCAGGAACTGCAGGATTGAGGAGGAAGTGGGGGACAGATGGATTCTGGATGAGAGGAGGAATTTTTACAGTAGTTATCCAAGAAGTAAATCTGAGTCCAACAAACCAGGGCCTGAGTCCTGGCTCCCTTCGGAGATGGAGAAAGACAGAATTGACCCCCAGCCTCGGTGGCCAGAATCAGACCAGTGAGTTGTGTCCACTCCGATGTGTTTGGCTGTAGTACTTACTGCCTTGGAGGATGAACGACATGTGAGTTTTGTCACCAGGAAAGGGCAACTATCTCAGAGCCTGTAGAGAGGCTTTCCCTTACTTTATAGGCTGGGCATATTGCAAGTGCTTAAAAATGTAGCTCTGGTTAGACCCTAGATTAGATTCCCATTGCAAACAATAATTAAAAATCAGTGCACGAAAGTGAGATGTGAAAAGGAATATTCATAAAGTCTCTATATCTCCCAATAGAACACTGATTAGAAAGATCAAAATAGCAATTTTATAGTGGAACCATCTGGCAGGTGTCACTCAAAAAAGTGGTCAAAGGAGACCTTGGCATTAGCTGGTCAAACAGGCTTCCCGATGCCAAGCATGTAGAAGGGTCCAACATCATTTCTGCAATATGTCTGACGAAAATGCCTAGCTTGAACTAATCATGAAGAAACAACAGACAAATCAAATGGGAACATTCTGCCAAGCATCAAGCACCTACTCTAGTAAGAACAATTAAGAACTTTAGTGAGGTGGGTTTACCCTGTCAAGTCTGACTGCGTGAGTTCCCGCTCTGGGACCCACCTTGTGAAAGGAGAGAACCAGTTCCTACAGGATGGCCTCTGGCCCCTGTACAGGAGTCACAGCATACACATGCCTCTTTATACACACACACACACACACACACACACACACACACACACACGAATAAATAAATGCAGTTTTCTAATGTCAAGGTCACAAAAGACAAAAGAAGAAAATTTGCATTAAATTAAAGGGAGTTAAAGAAACATTACAACTCAATGTATTTTGGTATAGGTTATGTCAGAGTCTACACAAGAATAAAGGGCACTGCTGAAGCAGTCCTAGCTAAATTTCAATAAGTGTGGGTCCCAGATTCTGCTTCTCTGTTGTCTGGATGCTGCCAGCACACCAGCAGGGCTAAGTCTGGGAAAGGGGAGTCCCAGTTTCCCTCTGGAGTGTCAGACATCTCTGTACACTAGACCGAGGAGGGGGAAGCAGAGCCTGGGACGGGTAAGTTCACAGAGATCTGGCCTGGCTAGGAATGCGAGAGTGTTATAGCTCTTAATGAGTCAAGGGGTTCGGGTGGCTTGTGGGGGGGGGAAGGGAGGGGGAGCAGGTAGCAGGGATCCTGGATCCTGCGACAGCTACAGTGATGCTGTCAGCAGCAGTACTCTGTTCTGAGCCCCTTTTGGCCAGGAAAACATGGCCATGCAGTGGGAGGGGGTCAAAGATCCAGGATGTGTGCTTCTGGAGAGAGCCCTCCCCCAAGTGTTACAGCTCTGTAAAAACAGCCAGTCTCAGACAATCCTTGGTGAAATAACTTCTGTGCTTTATTCCATGCATACAGGGACGATATGAACCTACGTGTGGGTGGGGTGGGTGTAAATGTTTTCTATTGTCTAAAGTTAAGAGGTTTACACAGGGAAGGATTCCAGGTGCATGACTGCCTGCCTGCCTATGGTCCTCTCAGCTGGAGGTCATGGTTCCACAGAGCAGGTACAGAGACAGGGAGGGAGCAGCTCCACTCTTGCCATTTCAGATCTCTGAGATTGCCCTGGTTTGAGCACCTTACCAGTTCTTAAGTGGGATGGTGGCCCAGCCCACATGCCCTACAAACAAGTTTTGCAGATTAGATAACATCAGTGTCCTGTGTCATGTTACACTGTGGCTGTATAGAAGAATGTGTATTTGGAAAGCATACACTGTAGTACACAGAGGTATAGGCCAGCACGTCTGTCATTAATGCTCAGATAGTTCAGGAAAAAAGAAATTATACATGGAAAGAGACAGAAAAAAAATTTACAGGAAATGTGGTAAAATAGTAACAGGGAATTTAAGAATGCTGTATGGGAGTTGGGTTTAATCCCAGCACTCAAGTGGCAAAGGCAGGAGAATCCCTGAGTTTGAGGCTGGCTACACCTATACAGTGAGTGATGGACCAGCTTGACTCCATCTTAAGATTCGAAGCCATATGATTGTAAGGTCAAAATAAGTTTGTTTCTGTTTTCTGTAAAATGTAAATTTAACCATGTATCAGCCCATTTCTTTTTTTAATTTGACATGTTTCATACCCTATACCCTGACTTCCACCCTTTACTCTGATAAGATGTTCTGCCAGATAATTTTGAAATATTCATCCAAATTCCTACATAATAAAAAGAGATTCCCCCAACCCTTGGGAATCCATTAGTCTTGCACTTCTTGAAGCTGTATAAACTCCAGTGTCTCCTGTGTTCACTGTTGTTGTTTCAAACCCTGCTTTAGGAAGACAGCCCCGTCTGACTGAAAATAAAGCTTGCTCAATTACACTAAAAGAATTTGGATACAGATCTTCAGATCTCTTGTTTGGTGGGATTAACATCAGGGCTACATAGAGAAGCCGTGTTTCAGAAAACAAAAAGAAGAGGAAGAAGGAGGAAGAGGAGGAGGAGGAGGAAGAAAGAGAAGGAGGAGGGGTAAGAGGAGGAGGAGGAAGAAAGGAAGGAAGGAAGGAAGAGAAAGAAGTCCATATGAGAATCTTTGCACTATTTTTGGACAGTCTGAATTATTTCACAATATAAAGTTTAAAAGTGTCTCATAATAGCAGGACTATTTGTTGAAGACAATGGGCACATAACAAGAGCTTTCTAAGTAAACTCCAAAGCCCTTTGTATGCATAATAACCTGTAATCTTCACATTAACCCTATGCTATGGGTAGGCTTATCTTCAAATTAAACGGAGAAGCAGGTTGAGACAGGCTGAGAAACTTGGTCAAAGAGTACCTATTAACAATGGTAGAGACACAGCAAAACCAGGGTTGTCTGATCCCCTGGATTCAATTATGAGGTTGCTGGGCAGTTCAGTTCTCTGGGTGGGAGCTGGGTGGGGGTAGGTGGGGGTGGGAAGGTGGGGGTGGGGGATGAAGGGGGTAGGTGGGGGTATCTCAGTGATATCACAGGATATAAACATACCCAGGTGGCTCTTCTGAGACTTACCACAGAAAGGCAGAGAAGAGACTAAAGTAACTTATTTCTACCTCAGTCTTTGTCCTTCTGAATGCAAGCAGGCTAGGCCCAGAGACTGATTCAGCCAAAAAAAGGGCCAGTAGAGGTGATGTGACCCATTGTGTCAAAGGTCAAGCATGTAGGGATCAAAGTGCTTTCTCCAAGCTCTGGCTTCCCCTTCTAGTGCATGAGTTGAAGTGTACCCCGAAGTCTCTGCATGGTGGAAAGAGGCCCCCAAACCCCACCTGCTCCTGGATTTTGTATGAGTAGAAGTAAATCTGCTAGTTGAAACTGTTGAGGTGTGGGTGTCTCATGAGGAACAGATCCTAGCCTCTCCTTCACGGGCAGAAGGTCCTGAAGGTCTGCAAGGGCTAGACTGACAGCTGGAAGAAGGAAGTATCCGGGGTCGAGTCTAAGGAGGGAAACCAAGGAGGCAGAGAGAACTCTGTGAATCAGAGATGGATGCCCCGCCAGTTCATCATTTCCTAAAATCATTTGGGAATAACACTGCCAGAGCTTAACTAAATGCTGTTTTCAAGAAAATCTGAAAACCTAGATTTAAAATAGGGACTCTCAATTGTTAACATGCAGCCTCGTAGGACAAAGCTGAGCACCAGGCATCCTTGCTGGCTTCCAGGCATCCTAGGTGTGTTGCTGTCTCTTGCCTTCTGTCCTAGGCTCCCACAGCCCAACTCCTTCTCTTTAGATCTTTGCCAAATTCCACCTCTCCATGGCAAACCCTCCTCAGGCCCACCCCTATAAACCGCACCTCTTCCTTCCTATGATAGATTCTTTCCAGATTTGGGATGTTTCTTTTTCTCCATATCTTCTTTAAAAAATAATAGGTTTTAGGTGGAATCCCGCCACTTCGGTGTCTGGAGCAGGAGGATCTTGAGTTTAAAGCCATCCTGGGCTATACAGGGAGGGCTTGTTTTTAAAAGAATTTAAATTAGATTAAATCACAGACTTTAAAGACTTACTTCCTGGCCTGGCCTGTACAATAAAAACATATGAGGTGAGGTTAATCCTCCGCTTGCCCAGAGTTGTAACTAAGTGGCTCCTGGAATAGTGGCTGACACACATGAGTATGGAACAAGTATTCCCTAAGTAAATGATTTTAACAGGAACCTTACTGTGTGGGCTGGACAAATCACTTCTGTGAGATTTGACTCAACCCATGCACCATTCATTCACAAATTCTGTTTCAGCTCCTTGGGGAACCGGTGTTGGGAGAAAGTGCCATTTAAGGTGGAAGCCATATCTATCCTGGCTCCAACAACGTCAATGCTTGATTTATTCTGTTCTGTGAAATGAACCTAGGTGGGTTTGAGGAAAAGCTTTGTGAGTTCCAGGGAGCTCCATGCTTGCCTGTGCCTCCCCAGGACACATTGACAGAGACTGTGTCTCTTGTCCCTGTCAGAGATTCTGGATTTGTTCCTATCTGCATTTCTCCCTCAGCGCTTGCTCATGGCCAACCCTGGTCTTCACAGTCCTAAGAGACAGGTACTTCTTGTCCTTTATAAGTCAGCTAGGTTCTGAACTGTGAATGAAGGTCTGATCAAGGCCAGGTGGCTCCAAGGAAACTCTTCATGTGCTTTCTTAAGTTTCCATTTTAATTTTATCTGTACATGTATGAGCGCTTTGCTGGTATGTGAGTTTGTGCACCACTTGCATGCCTTGTGCTCTTAGAGACCAGAAGACAACATCAAATTCCCTGGAGTTGGAGTTGCATAAGGTTGTGAGCCACCATGTAGGTGTTGGAAACTGAGCCTGGGTACTCCATAAAAGTAGCCAGTGCTCTTGATTGCTGGGCCACCTCTCCAGCCCCGTTTTTATATGTGTTTAGAACCCCCAGACTCTCTACTTAGAGAAATGAAGGGGTTAAATTGAAATGGGCTCAAAAATCTCATCCAGGACTTATATAGTTTAGATTTTTCTTTTTTTATTTTTACTTTGTTTACATTTCAAATGTTTTCCCCTTTCCAAGTCTCCCCTTCAGAAACCCCCTATCCCACCCCCTCCCCTGCCTCTATGAGGGTGCTCCCCCACCACCCACCCACTCATGACTTCCCTCACTGGCATTCCCCTACACTGGGGCGTCTAACACCCTCAGGCCCAAAGGCCTCTCCTCCCACTGATGACCAACAAGGCCATCCTCTGCCACATATGCAGCCAGCACCATGAGCCTCTCGGGGGACAGCTTATCATGCTTCCATCAGCAAGCACTTCCCAGCATCCACCATAACATCTGGGTTTGGCGGCTGTATGTGGGATGTATCCCCAGGTGGGGCAGTCTCTGGATGGCCTTTCCTTCAGTCTCTGCTCCACACTTTGTCTCAATATTTCCTCCTGTGAGTATTTTGTTCACCCTTCTAAGAAACACTGAAGCATTGACATTTTGGTCTTCCTTCTTCTTAGGCTTCATATGGTCTGTGAAGTGAATCTTGGGTATTCCGAACTTTTGGTCTAATATCCACTTACCAGTACATACCGTACTTATCAGTAGTACATACCGTGTTTGTCCTTTTGTGACTGAGTTGCCTCACTCAAGATGATATTTTCAAGTTCCATTCATTTGCCCACGAATTTCATGAAGTCATTGTTTTTAATAGCTGAGTAGTATTCCATTGTGTAAATGTACCACATTTTCTGTATCCATTTCTCTGTTGAGGGACATCTGGGTTGTTTCCAGCTTCTGGCTATTATAAATATGGCTGATATGAACATAGTAGAGCATGTGTCTTTATTACATGCTGGAGCATCTTCTGGGTATATGCCCAGAAGTGGAATAGCTGAGTTCTCAGGAAGGATTATGTCCAATTTTCTGAGGGCCGGCCAAACTGATTTCCAGAGTGGTTGTACCAGCTTGCAATCCCACCAGCAAAGAAGGAGTGTTCTTCTTTCTCCACATCCTCGCCACCATCTGCTGTCACCTGAGTTTTTAATCTTAGCCATTCTGACTGGTGTGAGATGGAATCTCAGGGTTGTTTTGATTTGCATTTCCTTGATGACTAAGGATATTGAATATTTCTTTAGGTGCTTCTCAGCCCTTTGAGTTTCCTCAGTTGAGAATACTCTGTTTAGCTCTGTTCCCCATATTTTAAAATAGGGTTATTTGGTTCTCTGGAGTCTAACTTCTTGAGTTCTTTATATATATTGGATATTAGCCCTCTATCAGATGTAGGATTGATAAAGATCTTTTCCCAATCTGTTGGTTGCTGTTTTGTCCTATTGACAGTGTCCTTTGCTCTACTGAAGTTTTTCAATTTTATGAGGTCCTATTTGTCGATTCTTGACCTTAGAGCATAAGCCATTGGTGTTCTGTTCAGGAACTTTTCCCCTGTGCCCATGGGAAAAGTCTCGAACACATGTATTTTAGATTTTTAAATAAAGATTTGTTTATTTTATTGTGTGTGTGTGTTATGTGTACTTGAGTGTGTGTGTATGAACCACATGTGTGCAGGTACCAGTGAAGGCCAGAAGAGGTGCTGGTTCCCCTGGAGCTGGAATTACAGGTGGTTATGAGCCACCGTGTAGGTGCTGGGAACTGAATCTGGGTCTTCTGTTAAAGTAGCCTGTGCTCTTAACCACTGAGCCATCTTTCAGCACCAACATTTTGGAATTCTAACAGATTTAGGGCTCCATATCTGTGGAATACACAGTTTAAGAAAAGAGCTGAAATGAGCATAGTTCTTTACAGCCACCCAGCACTGCCTGCCTCATGCACTGACCCTAACTGCTGCTGCCCGCTGTCCACACCTTCTCTGTGGCTAGTTGTTCTTGCCGCATGCTTAGGAGCTGTTCCCGTTAGCAGAGCTGTTTGTATTTCACTTGCAGTAACTCCAAACACATCCCACAAAGCCATCCTGGTACTTCTCTGTGACCCCAGTGACTTTTGCCTCCACCTAACCCTGCTCCGTGCCTTACTGGTCCCCCAGCCTCTCCCCTCAGAAGATTTGCCATATTCCTAGGGCTCTGAGATACCCAAGGTGTGGATCCCAATGACTCATGAGCTTGCAAGTCTCTCCCTTCCTCTGGTCATCCCCACCCTTCTCTCATACACAGCACACTTCCAGATGGTTAATTTCCATAGGCTAGCCACTCATCTGGAAGGGAAGGAATTTAGCTTCTAGAAACATTAGCTTTCACTCTTCCTTAAGGAGAGCTGGGCACTTCTTAGAAGGGTAGTCACAAACAAAACAGAGCTTGCTCTGTGCCCATGGCTGTGTGTATGTGATAGTCCTTCTGGCTGTATCCCCATTTCCACTCTGTAAGATTCCCTCCTTAATTCCAGTCCTGGAATCTAGCCATGTTCCCTACATGCTAAACCGCCTGTGAGTGAAGTGGCCGTCTCTCAGAGAGTAAGTGTGAAAAGGCCACTCTTCTACAGATTGTCCCAGATCTTCCTCCATACATGTGGCTGTGACATTGGAAAGGCTGAGCAACAGAACCTGTAAGTGGAGGGGCTCAGGAAGCCTGCCTGTGGCTGACTCAGCACCTCATAGTGCAGCTCTGTTCACAGTGCCTCTACTGTGTGACCTCCTCCGGTGTGTATTCACACTGTGTCCTTCCTTTTTTTGTTCTTTCAGAGAAAGCTGTGTCTTCAAAGTACAGTCTTCCTTTTGGTATTCAGTTCTCTGGTGATGTTCACAGAGGTGCTAATATTAATGAAGGTTCTATTCTTCTCTCTTGCTACAAAGTCAACATTTAAGAACATTTTAGAGAAGGGAAGCAGCATACCCCTTCATTGCAGCTCAGTAGACCCTGTACTTATCTGAAAACATCTGTGCCCTATGACTGGGCTAAGAGGACAGGCTTCCATCCTCAAATGCTTCCTGTCTTGTTAGTGACTTCTTAGATCTCTGTAATTGACAGCATTTTTGGATGTTAGAGATTGGCCATAGCTGTCCCTCCATGTGTTAATCGCAAAGATGGGAAGAGAAGGACCATCGACCCAAATCATCATGGCTGAATTCATTAAAGCAAGTGGTTAATTAAAGTAAGCATTTGTATTCATGTACACAGGCTGCCTCTCCCTAAGGCAGGGCTTGAGAGGTTAGCCTTGAACATGAGGACGACAAGGCTTTTATAGCTCAGGGGTCGGGGGTTTCCAAATAGGGGATTTGGCAGGCCAAATAAGACGACCTCCTGAAACAAAGACATAGTTGCAAGGTGGGCATAACAAGGTAGTCATGCAACCCTTTTAAACAAAAGTAGGCTTCAAGATGGTTATTGATAACTTTTTGAAACAAAGGCAGGATTGTCCTTCCTGGAGCAGGCAGTACAGAACCATTTGTAGTTAAGGTTACAGGTGGTTCATAGCCCAATCCTTGGAAAAACAGAGGTTTAATCATCAATAAGAATGAACCTAGTTTGTCTTTACTGTAAATGGCTTTTAAGCCAAAGATGGAGGCAGTCTGGTTCTTCACGTGTTCTGTTTCCGAGAGAGTGGCAGTCAGGCTACTGTGAACAAAGAAGAGAAAGTTGGATGTAACGTGGATCCTGGAAGAACACCAGGCAAAGGGCCTACAGAGCCAGCGTGACAGGCCTATAGCTCTGTGCTGATCTAGGTGTAGACCTGAGAAATGCAGACTGGTGGACTGATCAGTGTTCTTGGTCAGAGCTCAAAGCCACTGCCAACAGCTCCAAGCATCATGGGACTTCTATTTTACTAGCTTCTACTCTTTTCTAAAGCAGATTATGAATGTTGGGGAGAAAATTCATTAAGTAAACTGCCTTGGGCAAACTTTAGTGTTCTCCTTTGTAAAGGTAAGGGGATGGGAATAGGCACATTCAGAAATGTGCTTTCAATCTGATGGAGGTATCTTGGGAAGCCCAGTTCAGTTTGGGCCGCCAGGGAGGCCACACTGCACTGAGTGGGTCTCAAACTTGAGGGCGCTTCAGACTATCCTGTGAGGCTTTGCTAACGTGGAGACAGCACGGCTCACCTGAGATTTGAAGGTCACACGCAGACACCTACAGGTCAGATTGCCCTCTGGCCTATGTGGCCAGAGCAGAGCCAGTGGCAGCTTTCTGGATGCTTAGCTCTCCCTCCCACCTGCAGGGGTCAGCATAGTTCTGCCTTAGCCCAGGGCCAGTGTAACTACAGAGTTGGTTCCTAAAAGACCACTCACTTTATGCTGGCCTCCGAGAGCCGGCGAGTGTGTCTCATTCACTGTGGCATCCAGTGTTAGTTCTTGGCTCAGTAGCAGGGTCCAACCAACGTTCACAAATTGTTCATAAGTGAACAAATTTGTATCTTTTCACAAGATCTAGCGGAAGAGAAAAAGGCAGGAAGTGGTGGAGTGAGCTTTGAGCATGATAACCCTAACAGAGACAGTCATTATTGGCTCTGAAAGCAAGAGCATCTTCTAAATCTGGGGAAGCCGAACTCCCCCCCCCCCCCCCCCCGTGAAATTCCACATGCTATCTATTACTGGGACTCAAGGCTCTGAACAGTGAAAAGGTTGCAGGGACAAAATCAAACCAGCAGGGGGCGCAGTACCCTTGCACCACAGGTGTTTTAGGAAGGTGTCCCAATATTTCCCGTATCATTTCAATAAATCGATCTTGTGTTCTGAATGCTAGTCTTCCTAGTAAACCAGCCTCCGATTTCATCAGGTCAGCTCTGTCTGCTTGTAAGAGGCCGTCAGGAGCAGGCCGGCTGACAGCAGACAGTCTCTCTGCGTTGGAAGCAGCTGGTCTTAACCTGAGATTTTGGTTGCTTCTTCTGCTGCTTCCAGCCCTGTGTATACAATTCTGCCGTAAGCTGGTGACCTGAGGTAGATAGTGGTAAGTGGCAGAGAGCTTCATCTATGTGACTATGGAGAAGCCAGCATCCACGACGAAGGAAGATTTCCAGAATAGTGTCTGTCTGTCAGCCATGCTCTGTAAGTCAGTCCAGCAAACACACTGGTTCGGTAGTGCGAGATGCGGTGGAACTGTACTTTTGTTTGTTTTGGGGAGCTTATAAAGGGGGGTGTGTGACATTGTTTATGCCTCTCTGGGGAAGGAATTCTTGAAACATCTTTTTATACTATAAGATGCTGCCTTTAAAAAAAAAAAGTATGAATAAATATACAACACTCACAGGAATCCTCAAGTTAAGGTGGCCCTGGTGTGTGTACATATAATTACCGAATTTAGGAAGCAAAGATAATGGATCACAGTTAAATTTGAGGCTAGGCTGGTCTACACAAAGAGTATTAGGCTATCCTGGGCTACATAGTAAGACTGTCTCAAAAAGCAAACACCGTCCTCCAAAACAAACAAAATGCAAAGCAATCAGACCAATCCCCAAGCGCAGGGAACATGGCTCCAGCAAAGGGCAGCTCCTCTGTTCTGCATTCTTCCAGGCTAAGAGACTTGCCTAGTGCAGAAGAGGCAGACACTCGGGGAGGCCTGAGTGGGGCTGAAGGAGCTTTGTAGGGGAAGAAATCAGATCAGACTGAAGTAAAGCAGGGCTCCTTTCCTGCTCCATGCTTCCCTTAGTAGTCAATTATTTACGTACGTACGTACATACATACATACATACATACATACATATATCTACTCTTTACTGCTAGTGACAGATTTGCATTCATCTTATGAACATTTATAAGACATAACAGTGTCACCTGGGCCCCATTCTTGGTAGGGACACTGGGCGGGTCTCTAAGAGTGGCTCTGGTACTACATCATTCCCACACTCTCTCAAAATCCCTGTAGTGACCACGGAGCACAGTCAGGACATAAGGTAATCTACAAATGGAGGACATACAACTTATATGCTGCAGCTGGAGACGAACCTACAACAAACCACACCAGGGAGCAACAACCCTCACGGGCATCACCTCCTGTCATCTCTCCTAACAACCGGACAAGTGCTTAGAACCTGAGTACTACTCACACTGCTCTTCCTTGTGCTTTTTGTCACACTTCTCCCAAGAGGCTTTTCCCATAGACTTGGTCTGTTCTGATAGTGCCATCATTATCCACAGTCATGGCAGCATGACACTCTGAAGTTATTCTCTAACCGGTCAGCACCTCTGTCTTCTCTAATGCTACCCCTAGCGTTGGCTCTACATGATCTAAAGATCACTCCTTACCATGGAATTCCCCTGCCTGAAAGCCACCAACAGCCACACATAGTGGTACAAGCCTATAATCCCAACATTTGAGAAGTTGGAGCAGAAAAATCTAAAGTTCAAGACCAGCTACATAGTGAATTCCAGACCAGCCTAGGCAAATTAAAGACAGACAGACAGACAAACACACGCACACATACATACACACACACACACACACACACACACACACATACACACAGGAGAAGGAGAGGAGAAGAAGGAGGAGGAAGAAGAGGAGGAAGAGGATGAGCAGGAGGCAGAAGAAGAAGGGAGGAGGAGGAAAAGAGGAGGGGGAGGAGGAGAAAGAAGAAGAAGAAGAAGAAAAAGAAGGTGGAGGAGGAGGAGAAGAAGAAGAACTAGAAGTGGGATATTTTGCTTTTAAAATTCTAGTCATTTGGGAGACTATTCATTGTGATCTTAAGTCCTACCAAGCTATGGAGCTGAATTACAAACAACACAGGGTAATAAAATTTTCATTTACAGCCTTTATTATTATTATTATTATTATTATTATTATTATTATTATTATTATTATTATTGGTTTTTCGAGACAGGGTTTCTCTGTATAGCCCTGGCTGTCCTGGAACTCACTCTGTAGACCAGGCTGGCCTTGAACTCAGAGATCCGCCTGTCTCTGCCTCCCAAGTGCTGGGATTAAAGGCGTGCGCCACCAATGCCCGGCTACAGCCTTTATTATTATTTGCTTTGAAAACTTCACACCACCCCAGCCAGGTATGCATCTTGTTTTCGTCATTGTCTTTACACTGCTTCCCTGGCTAATATTTGCACTATTAAGAAAGGAGGTGCTAGGGGCTGGAGAAATGCTCAGTGGTTAAGCCTGCTGGCTGCTTTTCCAGAGGACACAGGTTCAATTCCCAGCACCCATGTGGCAGCTCACAACCATCTGTAATTCCCATCCTAGGGGATCTGATGCCCCCCTCTGATCTCAATGGACACTGCACGCACAGATATACATGAAGGCAAAAAACCCCATATGTGTTAAACATTAAATAGAAAGAAAGAAAGAAAAAAGAAGAAAAAAGACAGACAGACAGAAAGAAGGAAAGGAAGGAAGGAACAAAGGCAGTCACGTGGTTTTAGATAAGCCAGCAGCATATGGCTGAGCCGAATAACCTCTATACATCCTTTCTGGTGTCAGCCAAGCAAGCATTTCTAATAGATTTTTGTTGTTGTTCCCCAGTCTTCAGCTGATGAAGCTCTCAGAAGCAGAGAAGTGTTTCCTTTTTTAACATAGACCCTGGTTATATTCCCCTTATGTATCTTTTCTGAATGCTTGGGTTGTGTGTTTAACTCTGTGCATGGAGGTCCCCATGCTTGCCAGGCCAGGATTCTACTTCTAAGCCACACCTTCCACCTCCTGTTAGGCTTCATTCCAGTGCTTTTCTTCTTGTGATTTTTGTCTCTACTATATGTGTTGGGAGTTGGTAGGGTCTGGCTACTGTATGTGACAAGTAGTCACTTGTGGCTCTGATGCTATGACTGAAGTGTCTCAGGATGAGGCGGGGAGGCTCTGGACTTATGTTTATGCACCCAGGCAACCGTTGTGTTTACTGTCTCTGGTCAGTTTCCAAAACAGCCACACCGCACCCGTTAACACAGGTACCGGCTCCATGCCTGCTTGCTGACGGCTTGCCCTTCCAGTTGTGTGAAGTTGTTAGTTGCTTGAGCAACTGGTGGTTTCTTTTGAGAGGTAGCGTCACCACTGTACATCAGGGTTTCGACTGACAGAAATCCCTACTGCTCAATGAAGTGGTGAAACTGAGAGGTGTGGTGTGTGTCTGTCCTTTAGCTTATCTGACATTGTTTGGGGCCCCAGAAACCCCAAGACCTTAAGGTATGGTGAGCCAAGAATGATGGACATGAGAGACACTGGACTAGAACACCAGGAATGAAGAGCTACGGGGGACAGAGACATGAAGGGCATTGGGAGAAGGTTTTACAATAGTGGTATTTGCTCTGGATGGCAAAGACAAAGGGGGAGTCTAAAGAACAGATTGTCAGGCACCATGCTTGATGCATTAGCTGCTTCATCTCCTCCAGTCTTTCCAACAGCTGTGGAGGGAGGGGGGTCTTAATTACTCTTATTGTTTAGGTGATAGAGCAAAAGCATATGGAGGTTAAGTCACTTCCCCTAAGATCACGACGCTGGTATGGAAAAGGAGTCTTGAGATGCTCTTGGGTACATGCTCTTGGGAACATGGGCTCATGTCTGTATTCTTCATCCTTCAGATGTTCATCCTTCTCTTCTCTCATGTCAGGGAAATTCAGTTCTTACTAAGAACCAGAAAATTTAAACCAGAATCTTAGAACTTGAAGCCCAGAAAGAAAAACGACCACAAAGAACATTTAGTTTAGCTCCTTGATATTACAGAGGCAAAAACTATGGCTAAGTTAATAAAAACTTTTTTTTTCTATTACAAGTGATAAGAACCCATTTTAAACTACCTCAGATGAGAAGGCAGATATAAATATTAAGCTTTAGAAGCATAACCAACCTTCAGGACCAGGGAAAAACTGCTGTCAGTTGCCATTCGTGTTCTCTCTTTTATCTGAACTCTGTCTCTGCCTCAGAATATGACGGGCTGAATGGCCCCTGGTGTCGCTGAAATTCATTTGGCTGCAGGACGATATAGCCACAGGAAACCACAGGCTTATAATTACCCCATGTTAGTGATTTCAGATTAAAGAGTAAACTCGCCTCTCCTTGCTTCTGCTTCTAGAAATCCCAGGGAAAGGCTCTGAATGGTCAAGCTTGGGGGTATGTGGTCACAATTATGGTGCCAAGAAGATGTATCATGCTGGTGTGCTCTGAGTCACACCATCCCAAGGTGGGACTAGTGCAGGCTGGCAGGCATTGTAGAGACAATCTCACCAGAGTCATGTGTCCCCTTACAGAGGAAGGAGCATTGCGTTCACCAGAAAGTACAGCCTTTTAAGGCTGGCCTCAATGATCGCCACCTCCTGGTATTCCAGTCTTTCTTCGTGTTTTGAGCGTAGGCTAGACCTAATGTCTTACTTCGAATGAACAGAACAAAGGAGACATGGTGGCACACCACTTGGAGATTAATTTTTGAAAATTTATCCCCCCCCCCCAACCTTGCCTTGTTCATACTGGTGAAAGTCAGTTTCCATTTGTAAGCCAGGAATACAAAACTTACAGAATGGCCCACCTAACAAGAACATGGGTCTTCAGACATTAACCAGCAAGTAACTGAGATCCTCAATCCAGCATCCCACAAATGACTGAGTCCTGCAGACAACCTCCGGACCACCTGGGGGAACTTGGGAGTTGAAGGCCACCCTGAAAGGTTGCCTTGTGTGACACCCTGGGGTGGATGACTCAGCTGTCACCCAAATTCCTGATCCATAAAACTGAGAGAGTAAACAGACATTGCGTGGAATTGCTATGTTCTAGAGTGACTTGTTTTATAGCGACAAAAAATTAATTCAAGGAGAAAGATAGTGAGTAAACCTGTAGGAAAACACAACACAGCCCCTGCTCTGGTTTCTGAATGTCTTAAGCACTCCCTCCAAGACTTCTGACATTGTGTTTCCCACAGCGCCAATCACTGCTCTTCCCTGCTTCCCTGTAATTCCCACCCTGCAAGCTTGCTCTCCTTTTCTTTCTCTCTCTCTCTCTCTCTCTCTCTCTCTCTCTCTCTCTCTTTCTTTCTCTCTTTCCCCCCCTGGGTTTTCTAGCCTTGGATGTCCTGGAACTTGCTTTGTAGATCAGGCTGGCCTAGAACTTATAGAGATCTACCTGCCTCTGTTTCCCAAGCGCTGGGATTAAAGGCACGTACCACCCCCGCCCGGCTTCTGCAATCTTTCTTAAGAGATAGCAGAAAAGAAAAACATACTAACAAGGGAACTCTGTTAATTAACTGGTTCTGATGAGGACCTACTGTGTGCCTAGACGTTTCCAGACCCTGTTCCATTGATCTTGTTTAACCACTCCCTCAAACCTAGTAAGTCTGGTTTTATGAGTCCTTTTTTACACATTGGAAATCTGAGACTACAAGCAGACGTGCCTGGCTCAGGGTTACTTATCTGGGAAGTGGCAGAGCTGGGCTCTAAGAAAAGCACATTCATTCCACTTCACTCTGTGTGCCCCGTCAGGTAGGTAATTGCTTTTATCTTATAATCGGCCGTGAAGAAAGCTTGTGAGGCTAGCTGCAGCTTCAAGCCTCAGTGCAAGTCGACCTGTTTAATCGTTCAGCGTCTACGGGATTACCTGCTGCTTTTCTTTCTGTGCCAAAGATAATTTCAAACCGAACTGGCTGTCAGCTGAACAAGTCCCTTAAGGAAGAATCCTTCATTCTTAAGACTATGAGGACACAGTGCTGTTAGCCCCACCAGAGCCGGTGACAGCCCTTTATTACTGAGAAGAGTGGCCTATTCCAGGGGAAGAGGTGAGCAGTAACTTCAGGGCCCAGTGAGAGTGTCTTGGGATTCTATACCAAGAATCAGGAAACCCAGGGTTAGTTTCACCTACTATGTCAGCAAGCTCTGTGGGGCAGTTGTAGCTCTGAGCCCTTCACCAAGACAGCTGAACAAGAAGGCCAGACACAGTTCTGAGCCATGCAGAGACTAGACAAAGTGGAGGCCTGCTTTCAGATCAGGAGAAAAGTAATTACCTTGAAATGCCTTTCTCTGTCATGGCTCAGGGCTGAAGGAAACATTTGGGAACACCAGGCAGGGGAAAGAGACAACCTTTAATGATAACACGTTTTTAAAGACTAATGCTTTTCCCCAGGAGGGAGACCTTCTAATAAAGGCCTCAGAAATGAATATGTGATAAGCAGAATTTCACAAGGGAAAGCGATTTGAAATGGAAAACATAAAATTCAAACCAGTCTCTCATCTAAGACTTGCATTACTCTCAACCATGGTCCAGGGATTCACAGCTCAGGGTCCAGACCCTCCTCTCAGCTTCTGGTGGCCATCAGTTGTGTTTCAAGTCCAAGTTATAGAACTGGGGGTCACATTTTGGCAGGGCTTACTAACATGGCTATATCTAGTCTTTATCTTCCTATTTTTATTTTCAATATTTTGTTTGCCACAATGAAAAAGGGAAAACTCAATGACAAGCAAATGCTAGCAGCCCATTACAAACAGAAAGCGCTGGATGCCAGAAGCTGGAAGACAGAATTTCTACCTTCCACCTATTCTAAATTTCTCTTCCCCGGAGTTTTCTGTCCAGTGTTTGTAATGCATCTTTGCCTCTTACCATTGTCTGCCTGGGCTGTGTGTGATGTGACTTGGCTCCAGAATGGAGTAGCTACCTCTTGTTTAGCTGCTTATACAATCGCTGTACCCTGAGAGTTAATAATACTCCGTGACCCTGATAGAGCATGTGGTGGAATTATCTCTCCATGTCTGCAAGGATGCTTTCAGATACAGAAATCTGAGGACATCTATGAGTTTTATGTAAAAAGCATTTTCATATAAAACATATATATTTCTCTATGTATATCAAATCATTTCTAGACCACTTATGATATATTATAAATAAATGCCACATAAATAACTGTTATATTGTCCTATTTACAGAATAACAGTGGAAACTGCTATATGTACTCAATACAGATGCAATGCTAACACCATTGGATACTCCTTGGATACTGCAGAAAGTCAACCAGGTATAGGCTCTTTACATCTAATGTCTTCATTCATTTTCACAAGAAACTCGTCTCTCTTGCTATCGCGAGTTCGTTATCCCAGAAACACAAACATTTGTGTCTTCCCACAATGCCAGAATTTACTGAGTAACAGTGAATTCACAAGGTTACATGGTTTCAGTGGTACCAGTTTGCCAGACAAAACCACTTACTCTGTAATCTGGCCAAGGCACAAGCATGTTCTTTTATCCCAGTGCTAATTATTCATATTAACCTTTCTAGTACACAGCACACAGTAAATATATCTATATATCTACATGTATACATGCAGTTTACAGAATGAATACAAGAGGTGAAAGCAGAGTTTGAAATGTTTCAGAAGTGGGTTGAGGGGCTAAAGAGATGGCTCCCTAGTTAAAGGTGCTTGACACTGCTTCTCCAAAGGATCTGAGCTAGGGTCCCAGCCAGCACCCACATTGGGCAGTTCACAAAAGCTTTTAACTCCAGAGCCCAAGGATCTAATCCTCTTTTCCCTCTGTCTGGTTATCCACAGACTTATTACATCACTCACTTAGATACATAAATAAAAAGAAAAATAAGTCTTTAAAATATCAACAGGCTGTGAAATTCTGTAGTGATAAAGCAAGGAATCAGACTAATGCTGGAAAAGGGCTGTTGATGGAGATGGCCCAGTCAGCGACCAGTTGTGAGGTGAAAGACTGAACTGGGATCCAAGAGCAGGAAACAGTGGTCCCCATCCAGGCAGGTAGATGGTTGGTGGAGCAGGCGGCATCAACAGTGGGGTCCAAGCCTAAAGCCCCAGAGACTGTCATGGAGTCTTCTGCTTGTCTGTTCTTGACATACACACTAAGTCTCAGATGACTGCTTGCTGTGGGCCATGTTACCACCATGTTAGGTGGGCCATCTTTATAGTCCAAGCAAGGGAGTTACATCCTTTTCCTGATCTGCTGTGTCTGATAACTTTTGGACCTGGTTAACCTGATACAATTTTAACACAGCTATGTAACCCCAGAGTCGCAGTTTATTTTAATAAGTTCACAAGGTGGCTCCCTTTCTACTTCCACAAATAAGTCATTTATCAGTCTGGACTGAGGTGGTGCCTGATGCTACATTTTTGTGGCTCTACCCAGGGGCTACAGTCATTCTCCTTTTTAAAAATGGACTCAAAATATGCTCATAAAAGTTTCCTGGGGCAAGGCACTGCCTGAGAAAACGTTTATACGATATGAGTAACTTAGAGTAGGAGGTATAGCCTGGTCACAATACTTGACCAGTGACACTGAAGGAAAGGCTAACCCCATGTACAGACTTGCAAACCTAGTATACTGTCGGATTAGAACTGATCAACCTGATTCCGCAGCTTGTATTATTTTATCTGTTTCTTTATGTGGCTCCAGCCAACCTAAAACTCACAACCTTCATCAGATAGTGGAATTATAGGTGTGTACCATCAATCCCTGCATAGCTTTTGCAATTAACCACAAAGCTGTTTAGTTGGCTCTAGAGTTTAGTCCATTTTTTGAGTCACAGTTAATTGCTCCAGTATTCCTAGTTTGTGAGATAAAATAGATGTCTGGATTCTATCCAAGACTCATCTCCTAGATAAGAGCATCTGTGCCAATTCATAAACATGGAGGCGGGACTTGGCGTGGAGGAAAGCAGTAGTCACTCGCTACACACGTGGGAAGGGGTTCTTTTAAGAGTAGGTTTGATCCAAGGCAAATTTTTGACGTGTGTGTCCTGTTTTCTTGGACTCTTCTCACCCAGCAGTATCTCTCCTAGCTTCTACATTCAGCATTATACCCAGAACTGGCCTTCAGTTCATCTTTGAATGTAGGCTTTACTTTAGATTGTCCAGATCCACAGAGTTTAGTGATTGTCCATTTGTTTGGCTCTAGACAGGCTGTGCTGGGTCACAGTGTTTGTGATTGAGTGGAGGTTGTACTCTGGTAGGTGACAGTGGACATGAGTCTTCATAATAGGGCAAAATGAACTAAACTCTAGAATAACTAATGTGAAGTAGGATCCAGACTGGAGGAGTAAGACTCCCTTTTTACTTTGGTCTAAGAAATGAACAGAAGATCTGGTTTTATGAGATACCAGTGAGCACAGGATGTTTGAGTATACACAGGTAAGTCACATAAGAATCTTTCATTCAACAAATACCCAGTGAGCACTTGATAAGAACCTGACTGTTCTAGACCCATGGGTGAAGAAGACAAAGGCCTCATTTTCATGAGTTCATGACTCACCTTTTAAGGTAGGAGTGATGGGATGGGAACACTGCAGAACAGCTGTAGGTTCTGGTATGAGGGGACCTCAGTGATACATGGAAAAGTGAGGCTGGTAAGCCAGGAGCAAAACACTACCTGCTTCAGAGATGAAAACCGCTCTTTCAGATACAGCCCCAAAATGGTGCCTGAGAAACTTGCAGCACCAACCCTGGTGTCTCCCTATGGTCTAAGAGGATAAGCTATATCACCTCATGGTACAGGACTACCCGGGTGCTACAGAAAACATCCTGCCAGAGAGACTAGTATTCGATAGGCATATCTGCTTGGGCTCTGGCCAGTCAGGCACACTCAGTCTTAGAGTGCCAGGAAGACCAGGGAGACGTCAGGTCTTTTAGAAACCAAACCCATAGGCTCAGAAACACTACTAAAGGGTTTGGCAACTTTTCAACCCCATAAGACTTGGATGATGTCATTATGTAGCTTGGAAACCCCTGTGAGAAGGGGGCATGTCCATTCTTCTCAAGCACTTCCTTTCCTTTCTCCTTAAAAAAATCAAGGAGAATCTTTATTATATATAAAATTTCATAACATTATATTTATAATGATGGACAATATAGTCATTGTTTTTAAATGACTTGTGATATAGAATTACTCAATTTTCAAAGATAGCACAATTTATACAATACTTCTGTCTGTCTGTCTGTCTGTCTATCTATTGGAGACAAGATCTTGCCATGTGGCTCCAGTTGGCCTCAAATTCACAATCCCTGGCATCCTAGTGCTAGGATTACAACTGCAAGCTTGGCTGTCATGCTCTTTGCTAGTCCCGCTTCTCATTAACAGTGGTAGGACACTGGAGGGTGGGGTGCGTATTGGTTGTGAGATTTTCACAGTCTCTCATCTCTTTCCACTTTTGCTCATTGTACAATCCTACCTTAATAACATCCGCCTACGTTTGTATCGTTTACCTTCTGATCTGTAAACTAAGAACATACATCACACTTCCAGGAGAATCAGGAAACTGCATCTGGAGGCCAAATAAGAGTGCAGTGGTTTGAACAAGATGTCTCCCAATAGTCTTGGGCATTTGAGCACTTGGTCCCAGCAGGCTATTTGGAGAGGCTTAGGCTGTGAGGCCTTGGATGGAGGAAGTAAACCGCTGCTGTGGTTTGAGATGTGAGAGCTCTGCCGCTCGGCCGCTCGGCCGCTCGGCCGCTCGGCCGCCGGCTACCTCCACTCTGCCATCACGGACTCTGATCCTTCGGAACTGTCAGCCCAATGAAACTCTTTCTTCGATAACTCGCCTTGGTGCTTTCTCATAGCAATAGCACAGAGAAAGGAATTAAGTTCAGGAAGTTCCTGTAAGCCTTAAAGTTCAGCAGTGTTACAGGATGCCCGAAAGGTCCTATGAAGCTCAGGATTGCCTAGTGCCCCGGAGCTTTCTGGCCATCTAAGCTTACTGAATCGGTGAGCTCTGGGTTCAGTGCGCCACCCTGTCTAAAAAACAAAACAAAACAAAAAAACAAAGGTGGAAAACGATAAAGGAGATCATGTCTGGCTTCCATATGCTAGACACACATTTGCATAGGTGCCCACCTATACATACACACAAATGAATACACACACACACACACACACACACACACACACACACGAACACATACACATGCATAAAACACACATACAAACTAACAAACAACAAAACAGACCCTGGTCTGGATTTGCCCCCAGGCTGTTACTTACCAATCCCCAGATTTTTGATTAAATGCTACTAGGCTAGAGGCAATTAAAACAGGAACCAAGGAAATGGGCTATGAACTGTCAAGGGTTATTACATATGCAATAACCCCGCCCTGCTTCCTCTTCCATGTGTCAGCAGACTATTTTACCGGCTTTTATGGTTAGGTGGTACCATGGGACCAAGTCTGCCAAATGGAAGATAGGCAGGTCTGACCCCTTACAAACTCCCTAAAAGGTCTTCAGTGTTTTCACATGCTCAGTGTTTATCTGATGGCGGGGAAAGAAGACCCGGAGACAATTCTAGGTCCTGAAATGATTGTCAGCTTTGCTAAGATCTAGATTGACCTGAGAAAGGGGCCACTGGCCTGCCTGTGGAGGGTATCTTAATTAGGTTAAGTGAGATAGGAAAACCTCCTGACTGTGGGTGGTGTCATTTCCTGGGCTCAGATCTCAGCCTATAAACAAGGAAGTAGGGCTGAGGGATGTCTTGGTGGCTGAGAGCACTGGCTGTTCTCTAGAGGACCTGGGTTCAGTTCCTGTCTTTTTTTTTCTTTTTCTTTCTTTCTTTTCTTTTCTTTTTTTTTTGTTTTTGTTTTGTTTTGTTTTGTTTTTCGAGACAGGGTTTCTCTGTGTAGCCCTGGCTGTCCTGGAACTCACTCTGTTGACCAGGCTGGCCTCGAACTCAGAAATCCGCCTGCCTCTGCCTTCTGAGTGCTGGGATTAAAGGCATGCACCACCACTGCCCGGCTCAGTTCCTGTCTTAATCCAGTTCCAGGGGCTCTAACTTCTGACCTCTGATCCTCTTGACCTCAGAGGTACCAGGCATTCACATGATGCATGGATGTACATGCAGTCTAAATGCTCAGACACATTGAAATAAACAAGCAAGCATAAAAAAGAAAAAGTGGGCTGAGAGTAACAAATTCTTGTGCTTGGTGACAGAGCTTGCATCTTAAAGCCCATTCCCCCTCACCCAAATCCAGGCTGCTTCTTTTATAGAAAATGCCACAGAAAGTAGTCACAGCATGTGTGAATTGCCCTAGTTCACAAAGCATTGAACCAACAGTATGTTTGGGTGTGTTTGATGTGCGTGGATGTTTTGTCTGCACATATCTCTGTGCATTGTGTATGAGCCTGGTGACCACTGAGGCTGGAAGAGGACCAGGGACCCCTGGAACTGGCATTATAGACTGTGGTGAGCCAACACGTGGGTGCTGGCAGTTGAACCGACGTCCGTTGGAAGAGCAGCCAGTGCTCTTATCTACTGAGACATCCCTCCTAGTCCCAAGGCTGACAGTTTGAAACTGAGCTTCAGTTTCCCTAACCAGGCCTTTCCACTGTTCTGTGTTGAATAGCCTTGTCCTTCCCATGCCAGCTCACTCCACCACCAGCAGAATCACACCTTGGGGAAAACGTCAGTTTTCTGGATAGAGCTCCAGTCTCATTAGTGAAGGGTCTCCAGCCTCAGGAATATGCGCTCATGCTAGAAATTTCAATGAGCATAGTGAGCCATCATCCTCAGCCAGCCCAAGGTAGATACAAAGTAGCAAGGGACCGTCTCCGTGATACCGATGGCTGCTTATTGTAGCGCCTTATCTAAAATGACATTGTACAGGGAGTCTGGGCATGGGTGAGGGAGAAAAACTTACCAGCTGCAGACTGCCGTTCTTGGCTACACCTGCCTTGAGACCTACAACCATCTGGCACTCCTATGATAAATTAACACTCACTTGATGGAAGAAATGAAAAGCTGGGCTTTGGGGAGCGTAAGTATCAAGGAAAAGGACAGAAAGTGGACAGTCTGGCTGTGAGGGCAATGCCACATTCCTCACAGAGTCACCGAACCCCCAGCAGGACAGCGAAGCCCCAGAATTCTGTTCTTTCTTTTCATTCTGCTTAGCCCAGAGGTGCAAGTTGATACAGCAGATTATCACTTGGCGGTCAGCACAGTTGTTTGGCAGATTTAGGGAAACTTTAGAGTCCAGACCCTGATCCTCAGTACTCCGATGACTTTTTCAGGTCCATAGTCACATTTGCTGACTTAACTTAGAAGGGACCTTAGGGGCCTCCACCTTTCTTCAGTCATCGAGATGAACCATCATTTTAAGCCAGTGCCTGTTATAGAATGGGCAACAGGGATACCTCCCAGGTTTGGCTCTTGGCCTCTGTAATGGTGACTTTTCTCATTGCCATGGCATACCTGACAAAAGAAACTTAAGAGAGGCAGGGAGTACAGAGGCTTATGGTGTGAGGAGATGCTGTCCACTGTGGCAAGGGAGGACTAGAGGAAGGAGCAGGAGGCTGACAGTCACATTCATGGGAGCCAGGGAGCAGAGAGTGATGGCCGCTGATGGCCACTCCTCCCCCCCTCTGTCTGTCTGTCTGTTTTCCCATCTGCGACCTCAGCCCATGGAGTGGTGCTGACTACACTTTGGGTAGTTTGTCCTACCTCAGTTAACCTGACCTAGACACCTCTCACAGACCGGCCCAGAGACTTGTATCCACACTGATTTATAAATCTTATTTTTAAAACTTTAGTAGTCATGGCACATGCCTTTAATCCCAGCAAGGGAACAAGCTATACCTCTAAGAGGCAGAGACAAGAGGATCTCTGTGAATTTGAGGCCAGCTTAGTTTACATAGCAAATACCAGGACAGCCAGGACTATGTAGTGAGACCCTGTCTTAAAAAAAAAAAAAATTCCCATTGAGCTGAGCAATGCAATGCAAGCGTAAGCATCCCAGCGCCAGTCTGAGGGATACTAATGCTAGTGGAAGGAGTTGGGGATGACCCCATCTACTTTCTGTCACTATACCTTCTGCTAGAAGCATCTCCACAGACCAGAACATCTAGGTACCGAATGCTCCCAGAAGGCGTTTGCTAAAGCTTCCAGTTCTCCCGCAGAGCCTCAGGCGGTCTCTTCTGTAGGCCTCTGAAGCAGATAGAACGGAGCCTTCTCTCTCAGCATCTCTTTTCCTTACCATAGTTATTTCCGTTACGATTAGTTACCTTTCTCATTGCTATAATCAAACACCTGAGAGGAACCACCCTAACAGAGAGGTTTGCTGTGAGTCATGTCTTGAAGGGTTGCCTACAGTCCGCCCTGGTGTGAAGATGCGGAGGCAGGTGTCTCTGGCGCAGTGGCAGTGTGTGATAGTTGCTTGCTCACATCCTAGTGGAACAGAGAAAAAGGGGAGTCGGCACTCACCACCTCCCTCCCCCTTTTCACCCAGGCTGGAACCCCAGTTAATCTCTGTAAACTCTCCTAGCATCCCTAAAGCTGTACCTCACTAACGTGTTAGATGTATCTTAATGTGGTCAAGGTGACAGTGGAAATCAAGCCCTTTTCTATAAACAAAATTCATTTCCCGGAGGGCAGTCACTGCCCTTTGACCTGGGATGTCTTGAGACACACTGTGCATCTAGAAGGCCCAACTCCTCTCCCTCCCCCAAGCTCTTCTTTACTTTAACTTCTCACCCTGCCTCTCCTGCCTCTGGCTTTTCCCTGCAAGGAGCCCGGGGCCTCAGAAGCAGAAGCTCGGAGTCATTCTTAACACCTATACGATTTTAAGCAGTCATTGTTATCTCCCTGGATGTCAGCTTTCTCATCAGGAAAATGTTGGATACACTGTAGAACAGACTCATCGGCTCTTGTCAGCCCTTACTTCAGACCTAGATCCATGTCCCAGTCCTTTGGGGATAATATGTTGTGCTTCTGGATATTTCCTGTGTACTCTTCACAGGTGGAGCACAAAGCTCATCTCCAGGACATGGCTGTTCCGGAAGGAAACACTGTGCCCTACATCGGGTGTGGGTAGTGGTGTGCTGGAACAGGAGTCTCTGCGGTCTGCGTCCACTGCAAATGACCCATCCAGGTAGTGCCTATTTGGCTCTATCCAGACACACCCCTTGTACACACGGAGAGAATGGTTTTGCATGTTTTAGCCATGGAGTGCCTTGAACCCAATGGAGTGTGAACAGGGTCAACTTGTTTTATTTTCATGAGCAGCAAACGAAATGTCATATGCCAAGTTGTCACCGAAGTCTGGGGCAGGGCATGGGACCCCAACCCCCCTCACCCAACAGTGTCTGGTTCTTTGCTCACCACTTAACTAGAGAGTAACTGTTTGTAGAAAAATGAAAACCTGGTCTTTTTCTCCCCTGGAGCTCTAAATAGATTTTAATAGGTTCATGGACTGGAAGAGAAAGGAGCCCTCTGGGTACAGGTGAAGGTTGTTCAGGTGGATTGAGAAGGGCTTGAAGCCAGGCATAGAAATCCCGAGGCTGTCTCATAATTTCGTACTTCCAAATGAACCTTAATCTACTCAGAAAGGATGTGTGGGGGTACACATGGCAGAGACGAGCTCAGCAAGGGAGCCTGCCCAGTGAGGAAAACCTGAAACAAATGAGAAGCCAAGCAACCCAAAGCAAACAACAGCAACAAGTTGGGTAATTAGAAAGGCTCCTGGGTCCTCAGGATCACAGCTGAACAAGCTCATTAGGGCCTAAGTGGCTGTTCCCATCTGTTTGTGGCTGCAAGATGCACTCTCCTGGCTTGCTGGAATGAAGATGCCCAACACTGCTCTTTTCTCGGCTACTAATTAAGCCCTTCTAACCAACACTAGGACCTGGCGGGTCAGACCCATGAACTTCTCCCAAGGAATCAGCCAAACTAGTAACCAGATGTCCAGCTCACCACTGAATGGCACCACAGAGCTGTCACCTATGTTTGGTACTGTTTCTCACCTGAACATCCTTAGACAGTAGTAAAGTCCCAGCACAGATAAGTCACTTTAGTTCCTGACACCTATTTCTTTCTCATGCAAGCATGAGAACCCGGGGAGTGATCAGGTAAGCCTGGATACTGCTAAGTATAGGCCCAGAGTGAGAAATATTCAAGATTATTAATGTTACTCAGGGCTAGAGCACTTACCTAGAATGTGTGAGACTCTCTCTCTCTCTCTCTCTCTCTCTCTCTCTCACACACACACACACACACACACACACATCCGACTACACTATAACTCATGGAGATTGTCACCTTGATGTGGTTCTGACAGTAGCCTCTTACTGAACTCTCCTGACATGCTAGGCAATGGGATGAGTATCTTATGGACCATCTCTCGCTTCATCCTTACAGTCATTGCATAAAGAGGTTTGCAACCCCACGTTGCAGACGAGAAACCCGAGGCCCAGACTGCTCAACACTAATCAACATGGCCACACAGCTGATAAGCGGCAAGATTCAAATCACAGTCCCTTTGTCATCATGCTTTGCTTTTGTACTTGGACAATGACTCCACTCAAAAGGTCTCCTTTATAGCTCTGGCTGAATTGGAAATCACTATGTAGACCAGGCTGGCCTCAGATTCCCAGGAACCTGCTTGCCTCTGCCTCCTGTCTGATGTTGGGATTAAAGACAAAGGTGCAGGCCTGGAGAGAAGCTGTGTAAGAACCTGCTCTTGCTGTAACCCATGGAAGAAAGTGTACCGTGGAGGGTGGCTTAACTGACACAGAGGTCCAATGGCTGAGGCTTCTTCAACATGTTCCTATCAGCTCCCGCGCCCACTGGGTTCCTGGTTTCCTACTCTTCTTGTTGTTTGTTCACTTTCTGCCTGCTCCAGGTTATGGCATCTGTGAAAAGGACAATGGAGGACTTTCTCAGTACGCCTGAAGAATCCAAAGGCTGAGGAGGCTAAGACCCTCTCAGCTCTGCACTCAGCACCCTGCACCCAGAACCCAACATCCCGCACCCAATCAGGTATCTGGTTACTCTGCCATCTGCTCTTTGATCTATGGCAGAGGTTGCAAAATGGCAGCTGGTAGGCCGGATCCAGGCCCACAGTGACCTACATAGTCAACATTATTTCCACTTACTTGGCTTTTTTTTTTTTTTTTTTTAAATAATAAAGGCCTCACATTCTTCTGTTGCAAGAAGGGCTAGGTCTGGGGATAGCTGCCGGTGTGTCCATTTTACCTAATCATGTCACATGCTTGCTCCATGAGTGCATTTGATGTAGTGACCTCTGACTTGGTTTAGCAATAGACTTTACTCTAGGCTTTTGCATTCAATTCCATTAGAACCTGAAGACAGAGAAATGCTCGCTTTACACATCTTCTCAAGAGTACTTATATATATTTTTCTAACCTGGAAAAATTCGATTATTTCCCAACATATACTTGTGCTTATTTAAAGTTCCCAGAAGGAATCCATTTTCCACCCTCTGCTGATAATTTTGATATTTTGATGTAGTTTTTGATAAAACAGGAATTTGTGGTATGAGGTCTGTTGGGAATTTGTGTGTTCTTTGTGTTGTCTCTTTTTCAGTTCACTCTGAGGATTTGGATGTGTGTACCCCAGAGGGGCTGTATTCTAGAGAGGATGCAGGTTTCCAGAGCAACAGCAGCCTAGGGTTGACTACGGAATTGTGACAGTCATAAGGATCCTTCCTTTGGCAATTCCAAGCATATGCAATGAATGTGTCAAAGTTCAGCCACACCTATGGTGGCCAGCTTCTGAGACATTTCTTAGGCCTCTCTCCTGGTGTCACTCCCTTTCAGCTGGGTAGGGACGACCTGAGTAAGTCATGGACTATCGTAGCAGTGTGGCTTCTGAGGTCCATCTTCTCATTTCTTTCAATGCTAACTCCTGGGTCAATCCCTATATTCACTCAAGCAGTCCCATAGAGACTGTGTGCCCAACAACCCCATGAATGGGCCACCCTGGAAGTGGATGCTGTAGCTGTTGCCTGCCTAACTTTAGATTGCTGCTGTTCTAGGTGACAGCTATACTGAAATCATCAGCTGAGCTGCTCTGAAATTTCTACATACCAGACACTGTACAAAGCAGTCAATGCTTATTGTTGCCTTAAGAAGCTAAATTTTGGCCAGGTAGTGGTGGTACATGTCTTTAAATTTCAGCACTTGGGAGGCAGAGGCAGGAGAGTCTCTAAGTTGGAGGCCAGCCTGGTCTACAGAGTGAGTTGTAGGACAGCCAGGGCTACACAGAGAAACCGTGTCTTGAAAAATCAAAAAGTTTTATAGAAGGTGAATTTTGGGATTGGCTACCATACATTCATGGACATTCATTAGTAAACATCTAACCCATTGTACATGCTCAGGATGCGGTGGAACAATGCAAATGTGTGGTACAGGCTCTCGGGAATGTGATAAACATTCAACAAGCCAAGAGATCGGGAAGTCTTTTGAATGGAGTTTCTGATAAGCAAGGGGCAACATTAACCTGGGCATGAGAGGATCGAGCACTAGGAAGGGCTGGAAGTTTGCCCTGGCATCTGTCCTGACTTTATTGCCTTTGATGCCTCAAGTTTTTAAAGAAAGGAAGCAGACAGTTCCCGAAGGTAAGTCAGGGACATCTTCCTTTTCTTAGGGCAGACTCCCCTCCTGTATGGAAAATGGGAGAGCTTGTACAGGCCTCAGAGCTCTGCGTACACGGGCACTGGGAAAAGTTTGGAGCTGCCTGGGACAAGACACTAAGAGAGACTAGGAACTAGGGGTGCTTAGGGAGGACAAACCATGGTTAGCATCGTTGTTGCTTTGTTTTGTTTGCTTTTGCTGCATCTAGCCTTCTGAGGTAGGTTGGATACACAAAGATTACATTTTTCTTTAAGATCGGGTTTAGGAGAATGCATAGAAGATTCGTAACTTATCCTTTAGAAAGTCCAGGAGCTTCCAAACCCAGGACAGTTGTGAATAAAGCCCAACACAAAACTATAAGTTTACTAAAAACATTACCAGATAGTGTGTGTGTGTGTGTGTGATGTTTGTGTGTGTGTGAGTGTGCATGTGTGTGTGTGATGTTTGTGTGTGTGTGAATGTGAGTGTGTATGTGTGATGTTTGTGTGTGTGAGTGTATGTGTGTGAGTGTGTGTGTGATGTTTGTGTGTGTATGTGGTTTGTGTGTGTGTGTGATGTTTGTGTGTGTGTGTGTGTGTAACTCAATTGTGTGGCTCTTGAATGTGATGTATGTAAACAATAATGTTGTAGCACAAAGTCAAGTAACTTCTCTCTCTCTCTCTCTCTCTCTCTCTGTCTGTCTGTGTGTGTGTAGGTGTGTGAGAAAACCTGTGTGTATACATTTGAAGGCCAGAGACAGATGTTAAGTGTCTTCCTTCATCACTATCTACCTTACTTCTTTGAGGCATGGTCTCTCACTGAACCAGAAGCTTGGCATTTTAGCTAGGCTGTATGACCAGAGCCTCCTGGGATCCATCTGTCTCTTTCCCCCAACTCTGGGATTGTGGGCAGGGGCAGTCACACTTGACTTTTTACATGGGTGGGGGAGATCTGAACTCAGGTCTTCATGCTCCCACCCCCTGAGCCATCTTCAAAGCCCACATCTGGAGCTCTGGACAAACACACTAATGTAAGGGTGCTGGTCACATGCATCTGCTCTGTGCAATTCCCCACAGGGAACTATGCTCCTAAGGCTTGGTGGTGACATTATGTTGCTGCTGACAGCTGTACGGAAGGGGCTGGTGACAGACTGGGGAGATAGTATTGCCAGCGTGATGACACCTTGCCTGACACTTAGGAGGGGTTGGGAGTGTGGCTGGACACACCACTGCACACTGACTGCTGCCCATGCTGCCGATGTCTCCCTGCAGTGGTTCAGGGAGAAGGATTCACAGAACAGTTAGTTAGGGGTAGAAAGACCAGCATGAGAAGGATACAGAGACTCTTCAGTCCCAGAAGAGCAACATGGAGCTTTGCAAACAATGGTCTTCCTTCCTTCTCTGACTCCTTCCAGGAACACAGGGATGCCTGTATGAACAGACCTCCATTAGCCTTTAGAATTGAAGGGGATCAGGGCTTATGATCGGTATCAGCACTTTTGTGTTGCTATGACCAGAATACTGGAGAGCTGTTGTTTGGGTTACTTGTCTTGTTGCCATGACAATGTAACTGACAAAAGCAACTTAAGAAAGGGGAAGGGGATATTTTGGCTCATGGTTAAAGGGAAGACAGTGTATGTCAGCAGGAGCAGAAGGTGTCTGGTCACAATGCATTCAGTTTCAAAGCAGAGAGCGATAAATGTTAGTGTTTATGTAGTTTCCCTTGTTATATAGTTCAGAACCCCAGCTCATGGAACGATGAGGTGTGAGATTTTCACACCTCAATTGACTTGATCAATGTCACATCTCACAGACACGACCAGATCCTGCCAAGCTGAGAATCAGCATTAACTATCACAGTTTAAAGGAGATGAATCATTAATTTTGCTTATAGTTGCAGACATGACATTCCATAAGGGCATAGAGAGCAGGACACGTCCCATCATGGCAGCCAGGAGGCAGAGAACAGCAGTAGGAGATGGGCCATGTAAGATAAAGCCCCACAGAAACACCTTAAGTGACCTAATTCCTCTGAAAGCTCCACCTCCCACTTTCCCGAAGCATTGATGAGGTCACAGCTGAGAACTGTCTCTAACAGGCAGACCAGCAGTCTGCATTTCTTCCACATGTCTTACTTTTAATTGTTTAGTGTTTGAGGGTTTTATCTGCATGTATGTCTGTCTGCACATCATGTGTGTGCTTGGTGCCTACAGAGGCCAAAAGAGACATCAGATCCCCTGGAACTAGAGTTTCAGGCCAGTGTGAGCCACCGTGTGGATGCCAGAAACTGACCTCAAATCCTTTGCAAGATCAGCAAGTGCTCTTAACCACAAAGTCATCTCTCTGGCTCCATACTCTAGAGTTCTAATTCAATCAACTCAACAGTCAGTACTTAGCGTTATAGGTGCAACAGACAAACTTCTGCCCAGGTATCTTCAGAGGGTCTAGCGGTCTAGAATGATCTCGGTAAGCCTAACGCTCTGACAATTCAATTCCTCAGCCATTCAGTCACACTAGCCACATTGTAAGTGCTTAATAGCCACATAAGTTTGTGGCCACTATATTAGGGTGGATTATAGAATATTTCCCCAGTCACCACAGCCATGTTAGATGAAGCTGTGTCTAGAATCCAGGGCATAGAATAGGTTTCCTATATAATAAGAAAATTACCTTCTTGGGATAAATAATGTAGATTTGTCTCATTTGTAAATTAGATACTAAAGTCAGCACACAAAGATAAATACAAGTCAGTTGGCAAATACAGCTATATAGAGGGAGAATGACTTAATCTTTTCAAAAGGGGTGTTTCAGTCCAGCATCCCTTCACTCCCAATCTCGTCCCCTCAGCTAGGGTACTAACAATGGCCTTGCAAATGCTAGGCAGGTTCTACATGAGGTGAAAGACTTGGTTTGTTGCAGTTAGGGGCAACGTGTAAGACACACAAATGGTATCTTCCAAGTTTCGTATAGCACTACAGGAAGCCAGAGGATGCTCTATAAGAGGGCCAGGAAACAACTCCCCCAGGGCAGTTTGAATCCCATCTCTTTGCTTAGGCTCTTGGGGCTCTTTTACAGGAGTAACAGGTGAGCTGCCTACAGGACTTCGGAGTTCCTTGTCTATACATCATGTTTTGTTTTTCACTTTTGTTTTGATGCTTAATGGGTGGAGAGAAGTCTGAGCTTGTTAGATGTTCCACAGTGTGATTTCTCATAGACAATCTTTGCTCAAGGCTTAGTTAAAGAGGGGTTACCTTTCTGCCAAACTTAAATGTTTTATAATTAAACGGTACAAAGGAAGACCAAACAGGGAAAAAAAAAATCTGGCCATGGTGGGGCAAATCTGTAATCCTGGTACTGGAGAGCCTAAGGCAGGGAAGGATCAAAAATTGTGGTCAGCCTGGGCTACCAAGTGAAGCTCTGTCCCCCCCAAAATAGGAAACAAAGACAAAACAACACAGTTCCTCCCTGAAATCTTTCTTGGGGAAGCCAAAACGTCAACACCCATTCACCCCAAAGATTAAGTGGGAAGTTGGTATAGTTCGGTCACTGCAGAAGTATCACTAGAGATGTTCAAACCCCAAAGCCCTCTTGGATCTCCCCACCCAGCAGAAATTTCCGCCCTCTCCAACCTCCTCACCCCCCAGAGCATGCACTAGTGGTTCTGTCCATTCCAGCTCTAAGTATGTGTGATCATAAATCATTCCTTAATATTATAGCACACATTTCCAGTCAAGTCACAAATTCCCCAAGGGCAGATGGTGCTTGCCTTTTATCTCTTGCTACAACCTATACTATCTAACATGGGGCCTTCTCCTGAAAGGGCTTCATTCATAGCTGGCTTCATCTTCACGTCAGAAGTGATGCTCTTACAAGAGAAGAAACATGGGCATGCATTAAATATTCACACAGACTTTAAAAGCACAACCAATAAAAAAAGGCCAGTGTTTGCTCTTTCATTTAGGAGATGGATTTTAAAATTATGTACCTTACTTTGAAGGATGCCAAGGGGACTCTCACGAGATCATCTTGAAGAGCAAAGACAGTTTGAGGTGTCCTAATCAAACCTTGGAGGGAACCGCAGTAACTGACTTCCAATCCCTTCAGTGGCTGTTCACCGGCTTAGGCCCTGTGCAATCCCTTCTTCATGTGAGGACTTAAAAAGTCAGTGGTAAACAAATGGCTAATTAGAATCCTGACAGGCTGCACTACTCCATGGCAATGCTACAGTTTTGTTTCTGCTAGCACCTCATTGCTTTAACAGTGCCGCTCTTCCTGGTTAAGTATTTTATCACTACATTAAATGCTATTTAATCCTGTGCTAAAGGTTATTTTAATTGCATTAGGAGAAAGTCTTGTTTCTGATATTATAATAGTTGTAATAATTTACATTAAAAATATCCCTAAGTAGGGGCTAGGGAAATGGCTCAGTGGGATAAAGTCTTTGCTGTGAAAGTCAGCTTTCTCATGTGTACATGCATACTCATGTGCCTAAATACATGTAAACATGCACATATAGATGTACACACAGCATACACACACATACATGCACAGAAAATTCCCTAAGTACATTTTCAAACACCATCCTATTTCCCAACATTATTAGTTTAGATTGGATTTGGGGTGGTTTGTGTTTTGTGGTGTTTTTTATCTCCTTGAGGAATAGCCCAGGCTAGCCTCAGGTTTGTACTTTTCTTATTGTGATCCTAAGTGTCAGGATCACAGGTATGTGCCACCAGGTCAGCCCTTCACTGAATTTTAAGGATGACTCCAATGTAGTTGTGTGAAAAACACTCTGATGAATTGAAAGTCACGAAAATCACCATGTTTTACATTGTTTCTTTATAAAGAATGGAAGGCTAATTTAGACATAGGTGTCATGATTATTTTAAATGTTGGCTCTGTCAGCTGTCAAAAACATTTTATTCCAGCATGTGGCCACTGTTGGCTCTCCATGCATGTCACCGGTGCCCATTTCCACAGAAAGTATGAGAAAGTTGTTGATTTAAAGTACTCACCTGAAAACACTTCTTATCCAGGGGATACTGTCACGGGTCCTGACCACAGATGGACTAGCTCCTCAGTTCAGAACGGCGGTTTAGGTAAGCTTTGATCATTTGCTTCTGTTGTTTTAAAATTAAGACCATTTGGGTGCTGTGGTAACAGAGAGTAGAGAGAAGAAAGGAGGGAGAGACACTGACAGACTGGGAGGTGCAGGATTAATAGCAAATGTTTGCAATTGTTCTAGCTCCTGAAAGCTTGGAAGGCCTCAAAGATCTCAAACCCGCACATCATGCCCAAGGCCTGTGGCTGGCTCCCTCTTCTCGGAGCCTATTATTTAGAGACTGTCTGTGTAACCCTATCAAACAATGGCGCCTACTTCCCAGGCTTGCTCACCTGGCCACTGTCTCCTTCTGGGCAGTGGAAGGGCGTATCAAAGTAACAGAACAAGTTAGTGGCTATTTCTTCTCTTGCTTTCTAGACTGGGGTTGTTTCAGCATCTTAGACACACCCATTTTAATTAATTATGAAGTGTGTTTTGCAAGGCGCTTTTCTGGTTTATACAGGATCCTTTTTTTAAAAAGGGCAAATCATTGTGAAATTGTGTGGTGATTAAGACGCAGCAGCTGGAGGCAGGTGAGTGTGCACTCAGGTACATATCCTTATGAGGACTTTAAATTGATTCCAAGGTCCCATGGAAAGTCATTTGGGCCTCTGGCCTTGCCTTCAGCTTCAGGTTGTAAGGCACCATGCATTGGTCTTATTGAACATTGGGCCTCACAGTGGATAACTGAAACACGAAGAAGAAAGATGAGCCTCTCTCAGGACCTCGATCTTACAAGGGTGTGCGCTACTCCAGGTGGATGTCAGCGTGAATACCTTACCCAATCCAAACAAGGGCTTTTATAGGAAGGGCAGCATTTACAGGAAAGACAGATTCCCTTTTACTAGAGTGCATTTTTGATGAAGAGGCAGGAATTGGGAGTGAGAGGTTAAAGCAAGGACATGGCTTGCCACATGATGTCAGTGGTAGAGTGGACAGTAGGCAACCCATTGAAAAGCAGTTCACAACAGTCTCTGCATATCAGAACTCTAGGCCAATGGTCTGATTCAGTGACTGCGACCTTTTGAAAGGCTGCTTCATTTGGGATCTAAGACCACCTACATGTAAGATGTGGTGGCACACACCTTTAATCCCAGCACTTGGGAGGCAGAGGCAGGCAGATTTCTGAGTTCGAGGCCAGCCTGGTCTACAGAGTGAGTTCCAGGACAGCCAGGGCTACACAGCGAAACCCTGTCTCGGGGTGGGGGAAAAAAAAAGAAGAAGAAGAAGAAAAGAAAATACAATCTCCTGGGCACTATTAGATTCACAGATAAAATTTCCTGGAGGGAAGGATAGACATCCTAGGTGACTATACACATTGAAATTTAAAACCACCAGGGTCTTTTTCCCTCACTGAGGATCTAAGTGTCTAGAACAGCAATAGGCACTGCTGAACAAATACCTGTTGAATGAATGACAGCCCTAAGTGACTGGGGCCTTTAGAGGCTCTAATTACTGATCTCTGTTAGACCATCTAATTTAGCTTGCTTCACAAACTTGGTAAAATGTCCTATCCCCCAAGGACATTTCTAGACTGGCCAGGGGACCTGGGGAAGCTCGTTGTCTCTGCCCAGCAGCCTCAGCTAACTCTCTCACATTAGAAAGCCTCTCTCTGCCTGGATGGAACTGCAGAAGTCAGGACTGAGCAAATAGCAAACCTCACAGTTCTGCACTCTTGAAAAGTAAAGTGTACTGACAATTGTTTCCTTAAAACCCAGTTATGTTATGGACATATGTTTTTGTTTCAATCCCAGGTGTGGGATATGAGCTATCAGTTTGTCCACAGTCATTAACTATGGTCGTCTCATGCTCTAGAAGGGGCATGTATTTTGCCAGTGGCAGATAGTTCAATTCTGGGGACTCTGGAGAGGGACTAAACGCCAGCTCCTGAGAGGGGCAGGAGGTAGGCTGAAGGAGGTGGCTACTCGAATCCCTGTCCCCCTGCTGCTGCTTATTGCTGGTTTGCTGGACTGATGGATCTTCTGAGGACAAAGATTGGACTGGCCCCAAGACACATGATATCCTTATCAGCAGGAAGTGACCTAAAGGGTCTGCGTCCCCCTTTTTTTCAACCCTTATTTCTTTCCTCTTTGATATTAGGGGACTGGAAGGGTGAGATATATAAGAACAAATAAAACAGAGATGCTAACAAGGGAGGAAGGAAGGCATTCCTGCAATTAGGAGTAAGGGCCTAGCTTCAGTATGTGAGTTTGTCACTGGGTTGGTAACTGAAGCTGGGATTACTTCTATAAATTATCCAGTTTTACTTGAACCAAGGGATCGAATTTCTTCCCTAATCATTCAAACCTCAGGAACGAACACAGAATGCCTTGCTATTCTGTATTCTGTACAAAAAACTGTATTTAAAGATATTTTAAGAACCCACTGTCTCTCTACTTGGTATGGCGAGGCCAAAGAACTTGAAGTTAGGCGGAGGCAGAACTGCAATTTGAGGACAGCTTGGGTTCCAGAGGGACACCTGGACAGCGGTAGGGGGAGGGGAAGGAGAAGGTAGGGAGCTCGGCTGCATCCTAAAGAAGCAGGGATAAAGAAAACTGTACCATTGTATAGTATACCCTTACAGTGGAATACCGCTCAGCGATGCAAGGGGAAACGGTTGAAGCAGTCTGAATGTAGCTAAACACCTGCAAATTCAAAGAAGCCAACTCTAAGACATTATGGGGTGAATGTGGTTTGACTGTCATTTACAAGCTACGGCAGGGGAACACAGATCCGTGGCTGTCTGACCTAAGTTAAGAAGTTGGAGACATTTATATATAAGGGACTTTGGAAGAATGAACCAATAATTCTGTATCCTGATCAAATAGTTACACACTAAATCTATGCATCAACCTCACAGAACTGTGGATCAACTAGTAAGGTCAGTGCTTGCAGAATAGCATAGTTTATATTTTATTAAAATCAGAACTTAGGAATCCATAACATAAGCTCATTGGGTCTCTGGAGCCTCTTGAGACATTTTTCTTGCCTTTATCAATATGGGAAACACATGTACAGGTAGCCTTATAGCATGTGAGATAATGGGACCACCATTAAGCACATGGTCTATGATAAATACATTGTATCTAGAGGCAAATTGTAACATGTAGTAACCCAGAAGCTATCTTGTAGAAAATTCCTTTATTATAGTGCAAATAACTTTCAGCAGTGACATAATGTAACAACACATTTAACAACACTGTACACCACGCAGTAAAGAAGAAAGTGTTTCTTTGAAAATATGTCATCATAGGAACATTATTTTTACATTAATGCCAGAAAATGCCAAAGCTGTTTTCTCAAGGCAATAGGGCTTGATCCTTTTTTGGATATTTTTCTCTTAATGCACATGGATTTGCCATTTAATGCATCATCAACTCTAAGAGTAATCTCTTAGGGAGTTTTAGAGAAGTTGGCAAGATTTGAAACTGGGCTTCAAAATTTAAAAAAATAATAATTTTAAGACAATTCTGGGATAGCCCAGGAAGTAGAAGTCACTTCTGTTAACTTGACAGACACATTTACTCCAATTTTGCTGCAGATTGTCTAAAGCCTGCTTATCTCCCCAGAGCCTGATTGTTATTTATCCCTTGGTTTGGTTATTGCAGAACTAGGGCCCTGGGTGGATACAACTCCTTGTGTATGCAAATATTTTCCCCATGAAGCTTTAAATTGCACTTTCCATCCTGAATTTCCCACATTAGACCTCTCAGGCTGAGGAAGAGTGTGAACTTGTCCTAGTTTCTAGCTAGCCATTTGGACAGTGGGCCGGGGCCCCTATTTATTAACTAGTCCAAAATCAACTCAATGCACCACTTAGATGGCTCCCAGGAGGCAGATCTGGGAGTTTAATACTGCTTTTCCACACCAAGCAGCCCAAGGGATTGGCTGCTTATGAGTGAGCTGACAGGTAGAGAGAAGAAAAGTCACTTCCAATCTCTTATATTCCCTGTTCCCTAAGCTTCTGCTAAATTATACATGCTTGGCCACTCAGAAGAGCCTTCCTGGGGGGATGCTTACTGCATGAATTGAATCCAAACCTTACGAACGTTTTTCAGGGTGTGTTCTAAGTCTCTTGACAAACACTCCTCTCTAAAGTGGCTTTTCAACCCATGAGAAATTACTCACAGGCTTAAAAAAATACCTGGAGCTACAAAAGAGCTCTCACAGCTGTCTGTGGCTGAGAAACCAGCTAGAACACGAAGCTTTTTAAGATATAGCTGGTCTTGGTGGACAAGTCTTTGTATATAATACCACGGAACTGTGCTAAACAGTTTCAAAGCTGAAAAGAATCCAAATATATCATCTATAAAAATTCCTTATTTTAGTTTGCTTTGTTTATCTTAGACTTTGGTTCTGAAACACTGTCTACATTCTTGACACATGAAGATGACATGGTCTCTTCAGTGCCTCTGCATGTTGTGTAAAAAAACTTAAATGCAAAGCAGGACAAAGAGATGCCCTAGTAAGACACATACACTGTACAAACAGAACCTAAATTATATATAAATACACCCTACCCAGCATCCCTTTCTTCTCCCATTACCTGCCCAAAGCAATGCCAAAGGCCCCTCTCTCTAGGTCCAATGCAGTGTATCCAATGCTGAGCATCCCTAGCCTTGCAGATCCATTAATAATCTGCAGCCTACTGGTAGTTCTGCAGGCGCCGGGAAGCAGTTTCCCTGGAAGCATGATCACTATTGGCTGGACTAAAAAACCTGAAATCCTGGGACTTAATCTTTTAGCTGACCCAATTGGATCCCACCTTATCCACCAGGGAGGCAGCACCGTCTACTCAGAAGCTCCAAAGGCATTGCTTAGGGTACTGGGGAGAGTCTCAGAAGAAAAATTATACAATGAGCTAACAGCCTAGGTTGATATAAATTATTTCTTAGTAAGTAATTTGGGGCAACTTGCTTCTGCTTTACACTGCATTCTGGAATCATTTTCATAGCATACTATTAACAACTGGTATATAGTTATTTTAAAAGCTGTCTATGCAATCACCTCTTATATGCTTGCCATTAATTTAATAACAACTTAATGAGCTATTATGTAAATCTAAGGAGTAGTTAGCCTTAAGAAAGCCAATACTGTGCTAATTCACAGCAAGGAGAAAAAGCAATGCAAACAAAAGTTCACATGGTCGACAAGAACTTCAGAGTTTTACCCACGTGTTGCAAAACTTTCCCCAAAAGCATTTTATAGTAATTTATGTTAAG
The DNA here is from genome assembly GCA_019843965.1 of Rhynchomys soricoides. Taxonomy (NCBI): domain Eukaryota; kingdom Metazoa; phylum Chordata; class Mammalia; order Rodentia; family Muridae; genus Rhynchomys; species Rhynchomys soricoides. The sequence continues at coordinate 8,970,908 of JADRCH010000073.1, read as the reverse complement.
AAGCCAAAGTTGAGGGGTAGGAGAATATGTCAAATTCTTTAAGGTAAAAACCCACTTATTTTATGCTTGTAATACATAAATTTCCCCTTTAGACCTAAGTTCATAATTTGTAGACATTGCTCATTCTCTGATACATTAATACATATACTAAATATAAATAAATTAATCGAGAACGCTTAAAAATCCAAGTTAACATGATGCTGTGCCAAAAACCAAAACAAAACCAAAAAAACAAAACAACCCCCAAGAAAACATAAAAACCAATCCTTGCACAATCTACATTCTATGTAAATACCCTGACTAAAATGTCGGTTGTGCTAAGCAATTCCACTTCAGTGCAGAAATGCATCGATTTGATGTACCGTTTGTTGTTTTTAAGGTCTTTAGCACTTCTGTTTCTAAATATCACCTTGCTCTGAAATGATGAGTAATTGCTACCAAATCACAAATCATCACAAGTCCATTTTAGTTTAGTCTGAATAAAATCCAGCATAAGTATATTACTTTGTTCTGGGCATAATGGCTCCGGGTTTTTCTTGCGAGCTTTCTTCTCCTGGGCAAACCACAGATGAAGTTGTCATTCTGGACTTAAACTGCACAGAAAGAGACAGTGAAGTCTGTCTTTGTTTTTGTTTTCTTTTTAAGTCTCCAGATTTGGCTAGGACACTTCTTTCAGACAGTTATGTAGTTGTGGCACCTGATAGCTCATATTTGAAATAGAAGCGCTTTAGACATCAGCCAAGTTTGGTAATCTGGAGGTCCCCATTGATCTTTATGGTGTCAATTGCAGATAACGTTTGAATACGGTGGTAAAAATCAAAAAGCTGGTGTCCATCCACAAACACTCTGAAACGCGGGTGCTCGCAAAGAATCTCCACCTAGAAGAAACAAAATAACACTCTGAAACAAGGGTGCTTACAAAGAATCTCCACCTAGAAGAAACAAAATAGCACTCTGAAACACTGGTGCTTACAAAGAATGGTGCTTCCACCTGGAAGAAACAAAATATCGACAATGCATAATCTTGGACAATCCCTGCTGCAGGCAGGAAAAAAAAAAAAAAATCAACAGCACAACCACACTTCATTGTAAAGAAAAAAAAAGCAATGCCCACAGTAAATCTCAAATATCACAAATTGCTGGTGCTAGCTAGGGTGCAGACTGCTGGGTTCCACTCCCCAAATTCTCAACCCAGGATGTCCAGAGCATGGTCTAGACACCTGCACCCTCACCAGGGCTAAGGAAGGGCTGAGATGCTAGAGCAGGGAACCCACTCCGAGAATCACTGTTCCATAGCAGTGAGAGATTTGGAATAGACAGTTCCTCCCATATTCCAGGTAGAGGTGTGAAGGAGCACCAATCTGTTTGCTTGATGCCAAACAACCCATCCTACCTACGGGGGCCTCCTGATGCAGGACTGGTAGCCATTAGTAGCATCTAATAATAGTCTAGACACTCATGGTAAATACTAAGGGAGATTACACAGTAATTACCATTGGACCAAGAATGTGTAATTAACAAGGCTTCGTTAAACAAACAAACACTGACTCCACATGGTAAACCTTTCCCCTCTGCTTTTCCATAATTCACCAGTGGTTTGTTGGGTGTTTGTTTGTTTGTTTGCTTCTTTGTATAGCTCTGGTTGTCCTGGAACTCACTCTATAAACCAGGCTGGCCTCAAATCCAGAGATCTGCCCACCTCTGCCTCCCAAGTGCTGGGACCAAAGGCATGAACCACCATCTCCTGGCTACCACAGAGTGTAAGAATTGGCTATGCTACAATGCTTTTAGAAAAGCACTGGCAGTTATCATGCAGAGACTCTATGTGATATTAGTCACATTTAATTCATATTACTGCTTAAATTATACCACCAAGAAGTTCTATTTCACTCCATTTTTGTAAACTTTTTTTTTTTTTTGAGATAGGGTTTCTCTCTGTAGCCGTGGCAGTCCTCAAACTTACTCTGTAAACCAAGCTCGCCTTGAACTCACAGGAGATCTGCCCACCTCTGCCTCCTGAGTGCTGGGATTAAAGGTGGGAGCCACCACCCAGCTTACTTCACTCCATTTTTTTTTTTTTTTTTTTTGCTGTGAAGCAATGTATTCCTTCTTGTCAGAAGCTCACAATCATGAATGAGGCATAAGGATTTACCATCTGAGATAGCTCCACTGAGGAAATACTTGACTGGCAAGTAAGAGGACCCAAGTTTAATTCTCCAAACTCCTAGAAAAATGCCAGGCCCTGAATGCCCCTGTAATACCAGCAGTGGAGCGGTGGAAATTTGGGTTCACTGGTCAGCCCAGTTTAGCCTAATTAATGAGATCCAGGCCAATGAGAGACGTAGTTTCAAAGGAGGTAGATGATGATTTCCTAAGGATGACAACTGAATTAATTGCCTTTCAGCCTGCAAGTGCTCAAGTGTGTGTGTGTGTGTGTACGCGTGAGTGAGCACACTGCGATCCTGGCATAGCAAGAGGAGCCCACAAGGGCTTGCCATTCTAAAGGAGGAGCTAAGGTAACGGTAACTTTCTAGATTACGGTTATAAGGGGAGCAATCTCATTTCTTTTACTGACGTAAAAAAAGTTATGGATTTTTGATGTGATCTAGACTCTAAGGAAAGAGAAACAGTCACAGGCCTTGAGAAGGTCCACATGAAGTGCAAGGTATTCAGAGCAGTATTGTTTACTCTGCCATATGTAGCACGGAGCTTTTAACCAAGGTGCCATTATTGTGATGTAAGCTTCATGCAGACAACAGCCTCATCCCCAGGCCTGACATGTAAGCAAGTCCTTTCTTTACATTCCTGACTTGCACCTCTTATTTGTCCTGCAGAGGAAGAGGAAGGTAGTGCTACCCGCTGCCTGAGGAGACAGCAACAACAAGACAGCAAGTTTCCTGCCGATGAGAGAGGGGAGCTAACCCATATTACCCAAGCCCAAGGGAAGAAATTTGTCAGCCACACAGCTTGTGACCATGAAACAGACAAGCTTAATTAACCCACATGGGAAAATAAATATACAAATATGGACTCATTAGCAAAGGGAACAAGAGAAAATTAAATGATAACCACTAAATTGTTTTAAACCCATAACTAATAAGGTTTTGAGCTACTTAAGGCCAAGAAACATGAAAATTCTGGATACTTAATAATATTTAATAATCAATCAGATACTTGGGGTCAGTTACTTATGTACCTAACACTATATTGGGAATTACACAGAAAATTATTACTAGATTAATACTCCTAGCTTGACCTCGTGGCACAGGCTTGTAATTTAAGCCACTCTGCAAACTGAGCCAGGAGGATTACAAGTTCAAAACCAGCCTGGGAATTTAGTGAGATCCTGTTTCAAAACAGAAATCAAAAAGAGGATTGGGAATGTAGCTAAGTAGTAGAAACTTTACCTAATGTGCAGAAGGCTTGGATTCAATGTCCACTACCACCCCAAAGTTAACAAATAAATAACTAATACTTCTGCACTGGCTAAGTAGAATTACTGTTAAGTACTTGGTAATTAGGTATGCATATATGCATCCATTAACTAAACATATGGGCTGAAGAGAACCAAGAGCTACTATGGCAAGCATTAATGTCTATCAGCAAGCAGATCTCTTTTGTTGTTTTTTATTCTTTTCTCAAGCCCGGGAGACAAGTTCCAGGCAACAAGTTTCTTGGACATGAAGAAATTCTTAAAGAGCTCTTGGCACACAGTAGATACAGAGTAAGCAGGGGCCCTGCCAACACTGCATCAGGCACTGGAGGTACCTACCCTGAACGGCTGGTCTGGGATGAATGGAAAGTAAGGGATTGCAGACTGCTCTTCGCCTCTTTCTCCTGATATACAAGAGTTTCTGAGGAGCTGCCGGTCTGTGAACACAGCTTTGAGTTCAATTGCTACATCGGCAGGAGGATCTTCAGAGTCACCACAGGTCAAGCTGATGGCAAAGCTAAAAAGAAAACAGTGTCACTTAGCAGGGAGTTAGATGTAACATTTTAATTTGACCCAGTTCCTCCTCCAGTGGGTTCATTGCCTTTTAATGGGCTGCTACTGTTTACACAGAGTTTAAACACAGAGAAGGATTACACTCAAACCAATAGATTTTGTTACCTAAAGCAGGCTCTGGTGGAACTGAAAATAACTGCAGCTGAAGGCTTCAAATGCCCCAGGCCACCCATGCCTAATCCATCTCAGAGCTCTCAAAAACAGCCAGAGAAATCAACAAGGGAAACATTTTGTAAATTTGGTTCTTATTTATTCTAACAGGTTTGATTGATTACAAGTACAGTGTTTCAAAACCATAAGAAAGAAAAAGAAGTCTTTTGGCCTTCTCAAGGGTCAAAGATTAACTGTAGGCCTATTTTTACCATCGATGATATAAATAGCTATCTGGAGAGATGATGGCTAGGATTCATACACATTCTTTTCATGGGAACATGGTACTTTCTTGGCACTCCTAACTAGCGACACTGTCTGCAAGTAGAGGAAGAGGAGGAGGAAGCCGCGGCTCAGCAGCGGCAGGGCTCTGTTCTTACCTTTCAGGGTTGAGATCTACGATGCCCATCACTAAGACCTTCTTGCCTGGTCTCATGCCACCTTTAATGTGCCCACAAAATGGAACTATCTGCAAAGGAGGAGGGGAGAGACAGGAAGTTTACAGGCTGTTAGAGAATTAGAGCCAAGCCCTCGGCCCTGAGAACCTGACCCATCAGAAAGCGAAGAAATGCATCAGCAGGGAAAAGGATAAAGGCAGAGACACGGAGCACATTGATTTACCAGTCGTGGGAAGTACACGTCGGCTTGAACTGGAGAACCCAGGGAGTTGTTTAAGTGCCCATCATCAAGTTTCTAAAAATAGAAGCACACAGATTGGCTTTCCACAAGACCCTTGTTTATTAGGGAGTGAATGGAAGGATGAGGAATCAACACAAATCTGTCGGGATCCAGCAGCGCTCCACAGACACACAGGCAGTGTCTACATGGGATGCCTCTTTATGGCCCATTAAATAACCGCGAAACAAAACCCGGCCTTCCCACCCGGTCTAAGCCTCTGATGATCCCCAGGCTCTTGAGACCGGATCAAATTCAAGGTCGAGGCCCACCGGGGAAGCAAAACCCGTGTAGGTGGGCGGCAGGCCCCTCTCCAAGAACAAACGCTCCCGGGCCTGTCCTCGGGGGACGTGGCTGGAAGTGCAGCGACAGCGCTCCGCTTCTCTCGGGAGCCCCCGGCGCGGGACCGATTCCAAAGGGGGAAATCCCGGACGCCGGGGCCGCGGCCCCACAGTAACCCACGTGCACGCACACGCGCCCGGCGCGCACCTGGCCGGCGCCCTCCTGCCCCGCGCCTGGGGCCCCGAGCTCCCATCCCGCGGCGGCTGACAGGTACCGCGTTTCCCGCGGCGCCGCGGGTCCGTAGCCCTCGCCCCGGCCCTCCGAGCTACCCGGCTCGCGGGCGGCCGCCGCACTCACCACCACGGCGTCGCTGTCGGCCACCGACCCCGCCATGTTCCTGCAGCGAGCACCGGGAACGCGGCGGCGGGCGCGGGTCCGAGCTGGGCGCGCGCACACACGGGCGCGCGCGCACGCCCCGGGCTGGCGCGGCCGCAGGCCCGGTAGGGGGAGGGGGAGGGGAGGCGGGCGGCGCGGAGGTCGCGGCGGCGAGGGGATGACGGTGGCGAGGGCCGCAGTGTGTCGGCCTGGGGTGGCATTTAAAGGCGTCAGGGCTCGGCTCCGGAACCGAGGACCGGGAACAGGGCGGGGACGCGGCCCGGGCGCCGCGGCTTGCTCAGCGTGCCCTGCCCTACGGCCATTGGACCATGGCTGGAGGCCGGGGAGGGCGGTGGCCTGTCGGCGGGAAGGTGGGTGGGGCTGGGGAAAGGGGTGAAGGGAGGGCCCAGGTGGGCCAGGTGACAGGTGCTGGGGACACTCCTGGCGGGTGGCCTACTCACTCACCTCCTTCCGCATCCTGGAGGACTGTTGGGGTGGATCAGGAGCGAGGTCGAGAGAAGGTGGAGGACTCCAAAGAGGAGGATCCGATAAGCTTCTTTCAGAGAATTCCAACCAAATGGGAGAAAAAATAGTTTCACTGTCTGGAGGAGAAGAATGGAGGGTCCCAGGCTTGCAGAAGAATACGTTTGCCCCTAAATAAAGAAGCAGCTGGGACTCTAGGGGAGCAGTTTGCTGAGCGCCAACCAACCCTCTGTTCCCAAGGAAGCGCAGGCACGCGTTGGGGTCCCCAGAAGCATTCTTCAGCAGGTGCCTGGCCAAGCCACAACTTAAACGGGACAGTCTCAGACCTTAGCTATTTTACTTCACTTGCTTAATTTGGGGTAATGGAATCTCCTGCCATTCTCTGTGTAATACTTCTCAGGGAATACACTCCTCTTTCACTCTAAGGCTCAGACTCCTTTGGTATCCTGACACCAGCATAATTATGTAACTTCTCCGATAAGGCTGTATCAACATACCCTCTATTAGGTGACATACTAGGCTTGCCCAATGCACTGTGTGAATCACCACACTAATAAGCAAGGAGCTCAAGTGAGCTGCTTCAGTTCCAGAGGAGCCCTTTGTGGGACCTGGCATCTCTGCAGCTTTTGTGTCCCTTTATGGACCAGTGCTAATCATGGTAATCTCTGTGGTTCAGGGAGAATTACCTGAGCATGCCTGTAATCCACAGTCGGAGCCTTTGTGGAAGTGGTTCTCAGAATTAGAGGCTGAAGTGAGGTGTAATTGTAGCTCCCATTTTGCTCTTGTTTACTAGTCTGAGCTCGAAAATCACACCTATTAATTATTCTAAGATATTAGGCAATTATAAGAAACTTGATATTTTAAAGTCATACTTTGATTATCTGAGTTTCTAAGAGTCTAGCATAGGGAAAAATCATTGAATTATTTGCTATTAGCTAAGCATGGTACAATATATCATGGTGATTATAAAGGGCTGGTGTCTTGGGTCCAAATTCAGTTTCTTATTACTGATAGTAGCAAGCCTTAATTTCTTCATCAGACATGATGATAATTACTGTGATGATCCTATCTTGAATTACTGTGCAGATTAGTAAATTTGTTCACACACCTTCCCAAGAATGTGCACTCAGCACATTCTAAGCAACAATCCTGAGTACCTGCTGTTGACCAGGAGCGGAGAGTCAGCAGGGGCACTGTTGAGAGTGCATTGTAAGGGGAGAGAGGCAGACATAAGCAAACATGCAAGTATACAGGTAGTAAAGTCTCAGAGAAAAATAAGGCAGGCAGGGAGAGAGCACAGGATGATGCTGTGAAAGCAGGGTAGTCTGGGAAGGGGACACTGGGGATTCTGAAGGAAGGAGGGAGGAAGGGAGGGAGGATCCAACCTTCAGAAGAAGAGGTTGCTGACTCAGGAGCTGTAAGGATAAAGTCTTCAAGATGGGACCTGTGGATTAATGCTGGACATGTGGAGCAGAAGTGCAGGCTGAGGCCTTGGAGATGCCTTTTACTTGAAGGGAACAGGAAGACACTGGAAGTTTCTGAGCAAGGGAGATGAGGTTTGGTTTTGGAGGTTCTGGGGAGCAAGCCCAGGGCAAGCATACTGCCACTGAGTCACTCTCTGATGTTGATGCATCCCTGTAGCTGATGTGACAAGGGCCCAAGAAAAGGCAGCATGTAGCTAAGGCAGGAGGGAGGCTCCTGTCTGGTCCAATCAAGGCAGGAGCCCTTGGGGAGACCTAGCAGTTCCCATCACAAGGCTTTGGCAGTTTGTCACCAAGCTTCTCTTATTTTAGAAGTGTCTAGTTTTGAAAAGCTGGGTGAGTGGCACCAGCCACCTTGGTGGGGAGCAGTGAGGTACTGCTCAATGGATGAAAGAACTCAGGTCGAACCTTGTGATAAATGGCATTTTGGGGTGAAGAATAAGCCTTAGATTTGTTTGTGAGTGGAGTTTAAGATATTTGGGTTGCAAAGATGGGTTTCTTACATCCTAGGAATATAAAAGAATTAGCGAACCTGCCTGGGATGTATTAACATGGTAAATTGCCTTTTACTAAAAATAAATAAATAAATAAATAAATAAATAAATAAATAATAAAAAGCTTGCTTCCCTTTCAGTCAGTCTAAATGGTTAATTTTATATACAGTGATCAGAGAGAAAGGCTAAAAGGTAGTCTTTGTAACTAAAACCTAAGCAGGGTTCAACTATTTCCTACACAGAAACCTACTGGTGAATTAATGAACTAAAACTTCCAAATTTTCCCTAGAGTTGTAGAGTGAAAGACAGGCAAACATTTGACTGTGCTTTGATTACAGGCATTTATGTCCAAAACCAATTAACCATGACTATGACAGATCACATTTCTGCTAAGAACTTTTTTAAGGAGTTCTAAGGAACTAAAACGTCTAAAGCGGTCAGACATGACTAGTCTTGAAAAAGGTAAGGAAGGCTTTGAAGATGGACTTCTCAGATTCTGCATTCCTGCAATCTGTGCTAGCAGATCTCTGACAGTGTGAGGAGAAAGATACTTGCTGCCCCATTACTGTAAGAACTGAGACTCAACAACAAAGATTTGCAAGTATTCCATGTTGAGGTTTGGTCAGTTGCTATGTATTGTAATGCTAAATTCTGTATCCCAAGGACTAATTGCCTCACGACAAGTGAATTCTCACATATACCAGCTTTTGTTGTGCAAACCTAGCTGAAAACTATTGGTTCAATAAAGATGCCTCCAGCCTGTAGCTGGGAGAAGAAAGGTGTGACTTGGGTTCTGGGCCTGGGGTCTGGGGCAGAGAACATGAGGGGAAAGGAGAGGGAAGAAGACATCTCCAGGGGGTAGGTGGATCGTGAGCTCATGGCCATGAGGGCCTGCCTAGTGGAATAGGAGCCACCTAGGCAGAACATGGCAAGTTCTACCTCAGGTTATTGACAGGGAAATAGACAAAATAGCATAGAGGGTTGATATCAGCCTAGCTCTACTGCTTTAAGGCTTTTTATAAATATAAAGGTTTTTGTGTCATTTATTTGGGACCTAAATGATCAAAGATGGGTAGAAACCCCCAATTAATATTTACCACAACATTTTGGCAAACCAATGTGGGGCAACATTTCACCAAGAACTGCTGAGAGGAAGGATGGCCCATCAGAGTCCTGTGGACATAGCTACAAGCTTAGAATGTCCCTGTAATCGTGATACCCGTGTACAGTTTGCATGCTGTTGAATACTGCAAGGTTAATTTTGGTATAAGCCTGATGTACTTACCATGCCCAGATATTTACTAAAATGGAAGCCTAACACACACATTCACCAGGTTTGTTACCCCATGATGCTGATTCCCTCAGATTCCCACTGGGAAGGGAAGCCACAGCCCACTCTAACAAACAGGGCCCCACACACTGCTATAAATCCATCCAGGTATTTGGTTTTTAATAACTGTTTTTGTCAAGCCAGTCCCCACTCATAAGAGCAACATTCACACCAGGAAAAAAAAAAAAATCCAAACTCAGCATCCTTTGATTGCTGCTCAGGCAGGAGGGCACAGAACTTACCAAGCAACTTTTCTGTGTTTCAAAACATGATTACAGGTCTTAATTATTTTAGGAACTATGACCTGGTTATCAAATGATTCTTTTAGACATACACAAGATTTCCCCATAGCCAAACAATTAGGAGAACGCTGTAAAATTTGGCAGTCAACACTAGTTCTGAACATTTCATTAACTTCTGTTATTTATGGGGAAGCTAGATCCAGCCTCCTGTGTGTGTTTTAATTACAGAGCAAAAAAAGCCTCCCTTTGACGAGGATAGTCATGACCCATTCCCTGGAGGAGCGTGGGACTTCAAAGATGCAGTTCTCTGTCCCCTTGTCCCCTTCCACATTCAACAAAAGCCTGGCAAGGAGGAGGCCGAGGACTCCACTTCTGAGCTGGTGCTGTGAATGGGAGGTTTTTGGAGACTCCTTGCAACTAGACTAATGCCTGTTCTGGAAGTCACTGCCATGCACCCCGGTCCTCTCTCCATCTTACCTTCGGGGATGTCCAAGAGACCACTAATCTGAGACCAGTGTTGATCTGCCGGAGCGTGACAGGTCTGTGTGGCTGAACCCCAAGTCTAATTGCATCTCTTTGTTGTTTCTGGACACTTCTGGTTTCAATCGTTGGCACCTCCCTTTCATGATTTCTCCGATTTTATTTTCTGGTTTGGCGGTATAAAGGGCTTTTTTTGTCTTGTAGTTTTGCAGAAACTTGCCTGGTTTGGCTATATCCCTTGGGGATATAGACTCCCTGACCCATAGGAAGGAAATCAGCAAGCATATACCTGGTGCTCAGGAGCTGTAGAGGAGACATCTAGCTGACACAGATCGCCATTCTCCCTCAAAGCTGGAGACTAACAGCCAACAAGGAACATGGAAGTTTAAACTTGATGTCTACATTGAATGCCCATGTACTTTGCATATATAACAGTTCATTGAGCTGGACTCGGCTGTGATTGCTATTTTGTTAATGTTTTACTTGCATAAAAAAGGCTCAGCATGGTGGCACAGGTCTTTAATCTCAGCACTGGGGAGGCAGGGGCAGGCAGATCTCTTGTGAGTTCGAGGACCAGCCTGGTCTATGTAGTGAGTTCCTCAGGCAAGCCAGGGCTACATAGGGAGGCCACCCTTTGCCCCTAGCAAAACAACAGAAAACCCCTGAGACCAAAGTCAAAACCACATCTTCACTTAAAGCCCCTTGCTCTCTGTGTATCTTAAGGGCACCACTGTTACCATAATGTTGGGGCTAAGGACACACCATCCCAAAATATTCCACCCACAGTGTAGCGCTTTGGCATATTTTCAGCTGGTTATCCTGAGAATTTGCAGATAGGAGTAGCTCTGAAAAAAAAATCACCTATAAAAGAAATAAACTGTGTTAGTAATTACCGGTTCAGGAAGCAGGATGCCCCGAATGATTTTATACCTAGAAAGGACATAGAACCAGACAACCTTTATGCACCACACATTTCTAGGTTCACTTTACCCCACCCAATTAGCTCAGGGTGCTTGCTATACAAGCTTCTGTCATCTGCCCCTTCTCTGACTCTCATGACTATGTATATAATTCATATGATTTTGCTTCTCTTAATCTGTCTTATGTCAGTTTACTTCATAGCCCAGGCAGAGAACTAGGAAGGCAAAGGGAAACCATTTTCTCAACCCTACATTGGTATAATTGATTCCACCTCCACATACTGTTGCGTCTGTGTAGCAATATTCAGAATGAGTCTTCGAGCCTCTCTGCCAACATGGTAGAATGAAAGACCAGTGCTTCAAACGCAGGAGCTAGTTCCAATATTCCCATCTAAATCCATCCTATCTGATGATTTCTAATATAGTTGCTCAAGTCACTCACAGATTGGGTGAATTATTGAAGAAAGCATTTTAACAGTTCTTTGTGGTGCTCAGAATGAACAAATGAACACACATGCACCACTGGGCTGTACCCACAGCCTGTAAACATTTTAATCAAGAATTTCAAATCAACAGTCTGCATTGACTAAACTTGTTCCGTGTTGCTCATTAACAATGTTGATATCTCTGCTTGCTGATCTGGACAACCGGTTGGGACTCTGTGCATTATTAAGGAGGCTTTGGGCTGGGCACCACTTTTTAAGACTGCCTAGTGTAGAGATAGAATAGCATAAAGGTAGGGGACATCTTCATCTTTTCTTTTCTTTTTTTTTTTTTTTCTTCGAAACAGGGTTTCTCTGTATAGCCCTGACTGTCCTGGAACTCACTCTGTAGACCAGGCTAGCCTCAAACTCAAAAATCCGCCTGCCTCTGCCTCCCTTCCCTCCCTCCCATCTCTCTGATCACCAAGAATAGATAGAAGTAGATTTGGGAGAGAAAGTAAAGTCACTGTGTGTATCTTGTTTTGAGACTGGCTCTTACTATGTAGCTCAGGCTGACCCTTCTTGCCTCAGACTCCCAAGTGCAAGGGCTTCAGGTGTGTTTGAGCACTCTGGGCTTCGTCCCAGACATTTTCTGTCAGGGAGAGCTCATCATGAGACAGCTGGCTACTTCATCCTTACTTTTAGGTGCTTATTAGGGGGAACAGGGTCATGCTTCCATGCTTCCTGCTTCCTCTGTTAAGAGCTGTCTTGCTGGACACCAGTCTAGAGTCTTCTTACATTCAGGTCTTCCCAGACATTTTTGCCCTGACTCAGGCACCACCCACTTAATACTGTAAAATGGTATACTTCCCAAAATTGCAGCTTCTCCCCTGCAATTGGGAGTTGGCCTATTGGCCAGTTGGCCTATTTCATTACTGGCCCTCTGGATGCTCCCCTGTTTCTTGCATGAGGTCTGGGCTGGCTTTCCTAACAGCTTCTTCCTTTACAGTTTGTCTTTAGCAGCTAAATCTGGCAGACAGTTCTCACTTCATCTGAAAGAGAAAGGAATGTCAAACAAATGCACTGTTTATATATGGTCATTTCTTGGGATACAGAAATGGGTGAGCTCTGGTGTCTCAAGAGGCCACATACTCAAGGTTTTCTCTTTATGTCATGATGCTGTGACTTGCACAGGCAGAAAAATATGTATCACTCTGTCTCCACCAGTGTCCCAGAGCTAGTAATTATTCTAGAGGAGTAACAGCTGAGGGGTGACACTGGATGATTTATAAAGATTAGCTAACTCTACAAATGATATGCTGTAAATGGAAATGGGCCCGTGGGAAGGTGGGCTGGGCTGTGTTCCTAAGTGGTTTTTCCTCAGGTCTGGTGCTGATTTTAATCTATAGCACTGCTCATTCTCAATATTCTAATAAAAGCTCATAAAGCAGCTACAGGGTCACCTAAAAGCCCAGAGTAATTATGACACAGTGCTAAATTGGAGCATCACCCAGGAATTGGACAGTACCCACATCTTTTAGTATATTGTAATTTGCTCTCCTTCATCATTGTAGAGCTTGCTCTTAGTCAGCATGACTTCTGGAAGTAGAAGCTGTGTATTGTCAACCCCATTAAAATCCCTTGTGGGTTCTCTTGATATTCAGAATGAGGCTGGAATTCCTCTTCTGATTTGGGTGCACCTCCCAATTTCCCCAGGGACTGTACTCTGCCCTGCCGAGTACTGTCTAGCTAAAATGTCCTCTCTGGCAGCCTTTCTGAGCATCAGTTCTTCAGGGTCTTGACACTTGCCCTCCTACCTGCCTAGAATGTGCTTCCCCAGGCATTTTCTTCTGGATTTTCATCTTAAAATTTTCCAGCTTAAATGTCCTTTCTCCTGAGGGACCTTCCCTGACCAATCCCCAGATGCTCCTCATCTCTGCACAGCAGTCCGCTCCCTTCCGTGGTCTTGCCTATTGCCCGCTGTAACCTTCCACTTTTGGAGCAAGAACCTGGCAAGCAGGATGCCTATGAGAATCTGGCATGATGATCGGTTGCTTGAATGAATGAGTGAATGGACTTGTTGGACAGTGCATGACCACAGATGTGCAGACAAGAATCCAACCTCACAGAGGTGAGGATGATAGCCCCTTATCTACACCCTTTGTTCACAGCCCAGGAGCTATAATTGTCTTGAGGTTGACTCTGTACCAAAGGGTCTTCCCACCCTTAGAAGGCTATTTTAGGTAGCCTATAGTTTTTGTTTGTTTGTTTGTCTTAACCTAAGTCCATGTTAGACAATAGCTAAAATTGTTAAAAAAAAAAAAAGTATAATTTATGTCAGAATGTGCCCCCAAGAGCAATGAAAAATTGAACTTGTGTGATCAAAAATAGGGACAATAATGACAAGAAGCCCCAAGTCATAAGCCTAGCAATATATAGAAACAGCCATATTGATTAGTATTAGAATATCTTCTTGAATGGCTAGACCTCAGCTGATACCAAACTTGACCATCCTCAGAGAATGAGCATCGAAGGCTGTCTTTCCAGATGACTTCTTCACTTCTGTTTAACAAGCACTTGCCCAGTGTGCCTGGTGTGCCTGCTGTGTGTAGTGTGTCTGGTGTCCCTCATGTGTCAGGTGCTTCTCTAAATATGTAACAATTAGCACAGAGTTGGGTCTTTTGAAGCAGTCAATGGAGCAGAGTCTGGGTGTGACGCTCTTATTAGGGATTGGTGCCTTTGAGGAGAAGGCAGAGGGCCAGAAGATGTGAGTCTGTAACCTAGGCTCAGCAGCATCAGCCAGTCAGCCTAGGAACTTGAGGCCAGTGCTGCCTGTCAGCAGCCTGCCTTAGCCAGAATGGCCTATCAATTACATCCCCTGGTCCCTAAAATCCCTTTCTGAATCCGTGAACACCTGCAGATGTGGAGAGCTGGAGGACTTGCCAACCATCCTCCTGACAGCTGAGCAGCAAGCCTTTCCTTGAACCAAATTGGGCAGAAAATCCCTTCTCTAAAAGAAACTCTAACCCTCAGACCAGATGCATGAGCAGGGCCCTTTATTCCCATTTGACTGCTAAGAAAACTGAGGCATTGAGAAATTAGATAACTCAGAAAACTTTGTCAAGTCAGAGATAATGGGATTGTGGGTTGGCTGTGCATCATAGTATTTCAGAGAGAGAGAGAGAGAGAGAGAGAGATTGAGATTTGAGGGTGGCCCCAGCGATGATAGCCAGATGAGTCTTCTGCTTGGTTCTGCAACACGAGAGGATTCCCCAGTGTTTAAGAACACTCACATACCCAATTATAAAAATCTACCTGTAAAATGTTTCGATGCATTTTGAGGTGGCATCATTCCTATGTTTGTAGACAGTTGAATGTTACTAATTAAGCTCAATCCTACTTTGAGATAGGGAAACAGTGCTGCTGTTTATGGAATTGCAGCTGCCATTTTTAAAAAAGAAATCATATCCACATTACAATAAGCTGATTTTATTTAAACTAGTACAACAGAAATATTCTGTTAGCTCTCTGTTGTCTGAACTCTGATGTATGAATTAAATTATGGCACACATTAAGAGAATGAGACATTTGTTTCTAATAAGTAAGGCTATTACTCATTAGCAGCCTTTTAAATATAAACTGTCAGGCCTGCCCCTTCTCCCTTCTTGTTAACACTGGTAAAGATCATTTTGTCCCGGAGTGTACTTCCTGGGATTCTCCAAACACGGAGTTGGGGTATCCTCTCCCCAGGTGATGTCTTTCTCTTGGTCACGCCTGTGTAAGAGAATCCAGCAGCCCGACCTGTCTTCTGCCCAGACCACTGAGATTTGGTCCAGTCTTATGCCTCTCTCCCTTTCCACAGTGTGGACTGGGCCCACTTCTGAACAAAGGTCTTCTTGCCTTTCTCAGCACATCTCATATTGAATTCACTCTTCTCTGGCTGTGGTGCTTTGAATGAGAATGACCCCCACAGGCCCACATGTTTGAATCTGTGGTCCCTGGTTGGTAGAACTGTTTGGGAACGGTTTGAAGGTGTGGCCTTGTTGAAGGAGGTATGTCACTGGGAGTGGACTTTGAGGTTTCTAAAGACTCCTGTGATTCCCAGTGCTCTGACTCAGCCTTGTGGATGTGGATCAAGGTGAGCTCACGTTCTTTCATTCTGCCTCCATGGACTCTAACCTCCGAGACTATAAGCCAAATTAAATGCTTTCCTTTATAAGTTGCCTTGGTCATGGTGTCTTATCACAGTAATAGAAACGTAACTAAGACACTGACTAACACTGCAAACATGACTTGAAACCAAATGCCCCACTTTCTCTTGATCATATATTTTTAAAAGATGTATTTATTATTTTTATTTGTGTGTATATGTGCACCTATGTGCATTTATGTGCACCATGTTTGTGCAGGTTCCCCCACAGGCCAGAGGACATCAGATCTCTTAGAACAGAGTTACAGGTAGTTGGGAGCTGCCCCATGTAGGTGCTGAGAACTGAACCTGGGTCCTCTGCAAGAGCAGCAAGTGCTCTTACCCGTTTCTCCAGCCCTGAGATGTTCATATTTAATCCTATGTACATCTGATAGTTTTATGGACTTGGCTAATTTCTGTGCATTGTAGCTGGACCAACTTTCTCTTCTCATACCTGGTGCATTTTTTTTTTTTTTTTTTTTTTTACTGAGCTAAAATGACTTTAGGACAAATTCATTTTCCCCTTCTGAAAAACAGACAAAAATGCAGTGGCCAGGTGACCGAAATTCATATTATATCTTAAATGCCCAGTATATATCTTAAATCTTATTTGATGAGCAACATCATTGTTCACTCTGTGCCTCTTTATCTATGGCACATGTCACACACATACTCTTCTGCCTGCTGTTGTCCTGGAATTAACTGTACAACTCTCATGAGATGACATTCAAGCCACAGAAAGACAACAAGGTCAAAGAAGGCTGGAAGGAAAAACAAGTGAGCCCATAAAACCAACAATTACTTACGATGAACAAGATTAGCAGGTGCTACTGAAAAGAGCTCCAGCCTGGAGTCACAGGGAAGGGGCCCCTCAGCTTTGCTGTGGCACCACACAAGCTGCTGAAAGGCTGGCAGAACCCTGTGATAAAGCTCTCTGGAAATCCACCAAATGATTGTATCTGGAATGACTATTTCCACTGGACCTTTGCATAAGGAATGGGTTGTTCTTTTGCACGCCTGACTAACTGTTAGTGTTTCTTTTGTCTGCCTTGTTGGGTCCTTTTGTACACAGGAAATGCTAGGCTCCTTTGCAGCACTTCCTATTACCACCAACCACAACTCTCTGGTGACTTGAACAGGAGCGGAAGGAGATGTCCCTTCTCCCTGTCAGGCTGTGTGGAAGTCTGTGAATGAGTGGAGCTCACTAAATTATAGATGAGGCTCATCACTCAAGTGCTCACCAATCTTTCTGTCCCTGGGCCAGAGCAGTCTTCCTACTTCAGTCATGTTAGCTCTTTTGACAAGCACCATTTTTAGAACATCCTGTGCTTTATATTGTATCTGCTGATCTCAGGAATTCTGGGTAATCTCTGGGCAAGCAATTTGCTAAATGCTATACACACAGGAAGCTTCTAAAGACAGGCTAGGCATGTTCGTGCCTTATAATCAGTGTGGCCTTTTGTTTAGATGCCTGTTCAGAAGCTTCAGCCGGGATTACATTTGAGTAGTAAATATTTGTTCTTTGCTGTTGATTTAGGTTATTTGATGCTTTCATTCCGACAAGTCTGCAGTTGATTACATCACTTCAAAACCTCCTTTTTATTATTTATTTACTTATTGAGGTTTTGGAGGGAGAATGTCAGTACTCCAGGCTGGCTTCGAACTCATGATCAGCTTCTCCAGTGTTGGGATTATAGGTGTGAACCACCTTATCTGGCTTAAAATTTCCATTTTCATTATAAGTGCGGCCTATCTGGGGGTAAGTGGCAATTTACTACTCAGATTTCTTGTTCTTCAGCACAATTCTATAAGGTGCTTCTGGCCAATAAGATTCCATGGAGGCGTAACTGATGAGGCTTGGAGAAAAGCCAGTGTAGTCCATAAAAGGTTGGCCCGAGGCTTCTGCTCTCTTCTTCCTCTTGGCTTTCATACTGGGATTCAGCCACGGCAAGAGCAGATGTGCGCTAACAATGGTAGAGTAGTAGGTTGGAATTTAGGCTGACTGGCAACAGGGCCCATGGCTGGCTGGCTGGTCCTGTTGCCCACCTCCAGACTTTTTGTTTTACTTTCAGTGCTAGGGATTGAACTCTAGACCTTGAGCACAGTGGGCAGACTATACCGCCAAAGTGACAACCCCTACCTGTAGACTTCTTATTCAGGGGAAATCAGCCCCTTGTTTTAGTGGCCATGATCAAGCACTGTTTCATACCACGAACACTGATACTGAAAGTGCTGGCATTACAGGTATGTCCCATCATGCCTGGCAAGAACTGGTTTTACTTAATTCAAGATCTTTCTGGCCCTCCTTGAATGTAGGTGACAGCCTCTCATGGGCTGGGGTCCTGGAATGAATAAACAGGAGAAGGCTTGAGTCCCAGCACACACAGTCCTGCTTCAGTCTTCAGACGTGGTACAGTCAGGTGCCTCATACTGCCATAGCCACATCTTCCCCTGAGATGGGCGCACCCCACAGTCTGGCCTGCTCATTTATTGTTAATACTTCTTTTGTCTGCCTTGTTGGGTAGTTTGGGTCTGGAACATACTTATCATCCCAATGCTCTAGGGGCTGTCCTCTGGCTTCTACATATGTGTAATACATGTACACAGCCCAGACATAGACACACACACAAAGAAACAGGAGAAAAATGTGTGCATCAGGGTTTGACAAAGAATGCTTAGATTTGACAAAAGTACAGTCATAGATGCAAAATTGTATTATTAGATGAGCAAAATTTAATTTGTCCTAAAAGGTCCTCATTAAAAGGAAGAAAAGATAAATTATGAAACCAAATCTGCAGGCTCACACCCAACAAGGACTAGGAGAGTACAGATGCTACTGTATTTCCTTCTTGAGTATAGGAAGAATTATCAAGCGCCAGCTATAAAATGGTAGAAGGAACTGAAAAGATGTTCTCCATCATCAATCACTATGGAAATGCAATTTAAAACCACAAGGTATTAGTGCTCATTTACAAGTATGGCTGGAATAAAACAGTAGGCAGGAATGTCGCAAACGGTGTGGTGTCCCTTGCATGCTGGTGGGGATATCAAGTGATTCAGTCCCTCTGGAAAGAAATTCTGCAATTTCTTAAGCTACTAAATGCAGCTCTCATATAACCTGGTCATTTATCCAGTGAAATTAAGACTTACACTCCCACTAAAGCCCTCACATAAATGCTTATCACAGATATATGTACCCAAGCATTAAGGCTCAGGGTTGTAGCCTTGTTGAAATTCAGTGACCCCCCTTCTCTAGAGAAACTCTGCATTTGCTGTTTCTGCTTTTGTAATGTGTAACAGAAAAAAAGTGTAGTAAAGAAATGACTTGATTAAAGACTGCTCAGGCCACTAGAGAAAAACTTCAAGGTATTATAGCGCTGTTCTTGTGGTAATTCACATGAACCTGGATAGTACTGGGTGGATACCTGCAGAAACAGTTTTATGTTTCATGAGTACTTACTGAACATCTATTATGTGCAAGGCATAAAATTCACTACGAACCTGTTATGTGCGATTTTCAGATAAACAATACGGGTGCAGAGAGTTCTAGAATCTTCTCTGTTTTGTGACAGCTCCTTGATCATTGGATTTCAAGTTCACAGTTACTATGTTAAGTCCCATACGTTCTTGTTCCTCAAGTCTTTGGTTGTCATTAGGAACAATGTATCATATTGCTCTGAGTTAGATCCTAAAATTAGGGTGCTGGTGTGCAAGGAAAGGGGTTTTGGATTAGTAATCTTAGTGCAGTCTCTTTCTCTGCCATCTGGGTCATTTGTTGGCCACCAAGGGGGATAAAGTGTAGAGAGGGGCAGATACAAGTGCTGAGGTGGCTTCGTGGACAAAGTAAAAGCCAGGTGAGGTGGAGTGCTTATTTCCCTTGGTAACCATTGCTGAGATGTGGAGACAGGTGGAGCCCTGAGAATCAATGGCCAGTTGGCCTAGTTGAAATGGCAAGTTCTAGATTCAGTGAGAGACCCTTTAATGAGATAATGTATTTTTCCTTCCCAGAATTCCCACCCGTCTAGCAAAGCCCCTGTAAATTGTCACAAAGCTCTGTTGGGTCTGCTCTGCCATACTAAGACCAGGTTTCCCTTTTGTCTTCTCTTTCGTCTCTCGCTGTAGCGCTGCCAGAACCTAAGTGTTCTTTTTCTGGCTGTCTGGGCTCACTCTTTCTCTCTGGGTCCCCTGCTTGTCTGCCATGTGACTACCATGCCTAACTCAAATGTCATGACTCTCATTCTTCCTCTCAAAACTAAAAAATGTAATGGGTAAAAAGTTATGAGGAAGAGCAACTGAGGACGACTCCTGATGTCAGCCTCTGATCTCCACATTCACCTTTATGGGTGAGCATATCTGCGAACCATACACACTCCCCCACCCCCAGCCCCTGTGCACAGTCACACACACACAAACCAAACAAGTGCTATGCTGTACCAAAGGCGGGCAGTGATGACAGAGGAGGTCTGCCTTATGTGCTTTCTACACTCTTGGGAGACAACTCAAGAGTCTCCCAGGCTGGAGAGGGCAGAGCTGAAGTGTAGTGACATTTTTTTGAGAATTCTGCAATTTTGGCTACTTTGAACAATGCAGAACTTATTACAAGAATGTGCTTTCATTTTAATTCCAGGTGTGGGGATATGGAGCTGCTTTGGACTGTCCTCAGCTGCTGACTGTGGTTTGTCTCGTGCTCTAGCAGAAGTGTGGTTTTGCCAGCTGCAGATAATTTCTGTGATTGTGTGACATTTGGAATTCTGCGAACTTTTCAGAGGGTACATAAATGCTAGGGCCGGAGAGGTGGTGGTGGTAGTGGTGGGTTTCTTGGTCATTTAGGGAGGTTGGTGGTGATGGTGGGGTTTCTTGGTCATTTAGGGAGGTTGGTTGTAGTTTGTTAGTTGATGTGGTCAATAAAGAAACAAACCAAAAGGAAAGAAAGTAGATTCAGGGATTTTCCTAATTCCCCCCCCCCCCCCAATCCATGTGTCTATCCTATCTAGTGCTAGAAAGTGAAACCCACGGGATAAAGGGTGGAAACACAAGTAGCCAAGACCAGCTACACTGAGGGAGGGATCTTGCTAGTGTGGCCCCAGTTGACCCTAGTGCCATTCTCCCCCAGTTGAGTGGGAACACTACTGTGCACAGGCAGAGGAGCTCACTGCAGAATTTCTTCCATTGCTCTTAAGTCTCCCCTTACTACCCCCATAGCTGTGAGGAGCCTCAGTGTCGTGCCTAAGCAGACCCCTTAAGCCTCTGTTGTGGTGGTCCCTATGACAGAGGGTCCTGAGCCCAGGAGGGATAGGGTTGCATGGAAGTGTATAGAGGCAGTTTGCAGAAGGTGGACCATGGGGAACCTTCCTTTCTGTGGGTGCATAAGGCTCCTTGCAAAAGGCAGAGCCATCTCTGCAGAGATGGTTAACCTGGCTCAATGCTGTCTGAGTCCCCAGGAAATGAGGGCAAGGCCTCACCAGGGCCAGAATTAAAAAGCTGTCTTGGTTAAGTGGGCAGTGTCATGTCTATCTAACAATACACAGAGATGGCTTGGTTGTTGGAAGATGTCTGTGGCTTGGACTGGAACCAGTCATCCCCAGTGATTCTCATGGGTTAGCGTTTCCAACACACTCCTGGAAACTGTGGGAAAAGGAACCAGGCAATGGCTGGCTTCTGGAGAAGTTTAGGGGCTGGTATTGAGTCTGGCATTGGTGTTCTGATTAAAACATAAAGAGTGAGCAAAAGAGGACCTATGGCTTTGTGCAGGAGTAATGAGAAAAAGCAGCAAACCCTGCCTCCCACACATCTTCCTCTTCTGCCTCCTCACTTACCCTCCCCTTCCTCCTCATGGCAGGTCTCTCTCTAGCAGTGGGAACACACACTCCTGCTAAGCTTCAACTTCCTCGTCTACAAAATGGGATGATTGGATTGTATAACTGAGAATGTTGAAATTCTAGGATTTGTCGTTCACTCTAGTCAAGCACAGCTTCCTAGCACAGGCTTCTCTTCCATAGGCTGCTGTTCTCGGTGGCACAAACGTAGTGCAGTGTGTAGTAGGCAGTGTCCAGTGTGCATGGTATGTGTTATATGTGTCTGTATGGTGTTCCGAGCAATCTCCCACATTGCCCTATCTGTACTAGACTTCTGATCCTTCAGAAATCCTCTCCCGTGGCCCTACCCAAATAAGCAAGAACACATGTGTGAAGCCTTTTTTGTTTTCCTGCAGTGCCTCTGGAGATGCAGCCTCACAGCTGGAATTACATGCTTTGGACCAGGGACGTGGCATGGCTTTGGGGAATTCCGTTTGTATTTAGAAGCCAATTCCTATTTTCAGGTCCTGAGGGGAGGCTTTAGTTAGCTTTCTGTTGCTGTGATAAACCACTCACCAAAACCCACATAGGGGGAAATGGTGTATTTGGCTTACAGATTACAGCCCGCTTTGAAGGATGCCAAGGCAGGAACTGGAGCAGACACCATTGAGGAACTGCTTCCCGGCTTGCTTTCTAAATCTTCTGCAGCTTCTTTTCTTACACAGCCTAGGCTGGATTATCCAGGGACAGCACTGCCCACAGAGGGCTGGGCCTTCCTACACCAATTATAAATCAAGAAAATGCTCCACACACATGCCCACAGGCCAGTCTGATGGAGGCACCTTCTTAATTGAGGTTTTCTCTTCCCAGTTGTGTATAGATTTGTGTAACATTGACAGAACCTTACCAGCACAGATGGCAGGAGTGTGGAGCCAGGCTGCCCTTTACCAGTTGAGCAAGGATGGGCATACATCTAGGGGTACCTCTGTTTTCTCTCCAGCCCCTCCATTTCCTGTATGTGCATGTCAGGCCCCCATTTTAAATCGGCTCCTCTCCTCTTGATTCCCTTCCTCCTGCTTTCTCCTTTGCTTGGAGTTAGACAGTAGGCCAAGCTCCTTCTGGACAGTAGGTCAGGGCTCTTAATCCCTGCCAGGGGACGGCCCCAGATTAAAGCAGGAGGACAGAGTGCTATGTAATTATCAGAAAGCTGCCCCCTCCTTGTCTGCTGGCTGCTTCCACACCTTTTTGGTTGGGAAGGGGGCTGGGCTTCCCCCAGAATCCAGCAGCATTCCACGGTTGTTCCAGTCACATGTAGCTGTTCAACAAACCACCTCAAATCAATGGCTTGAAATAACAACTTATTTAGTTTACAAATCAGGGCTCAAAGGGGACTGTTCATTTCTGCTCCTGCGTGGCAGTTAGTTACTGGGCTGTCTGGAAGGTGAGGGGTGACTTAGCAGCTGGGAGCTACTAAGCTCTTTTGCCCACATATCTGCATTTGATGCTAGCTGTCGTCTGGTACCTTAGCTGGGACTGTCAGCTGCTGTGCCTATGTGTGGCTGTTCTGTGAGTCTACAAAGGCAGGGTTGCAGGGGAGGGAGTTCTCAAGAGACGAGGTGGGAAAATGGCGGTTTTATGACTTAATCTCTTTGTGGTGTTTCTTCTTTCATTGTGCCAATACATTTAGTGCCATTCTTGATTGGTGAAGAGAACTTGATGTAGACTGTAGCAGTGAGTGGTGAAGGGTTCAGTGTTACATTGTAAGGATAAGGCGGGGTGTGTCTGTGTGTGTGTGTCTGTGTGTGTGTGTGTGTGTGTGTGTCTGTGTGTGTGTCTGTGTGTGTGTGTCTGTGTGTGTGTCTCTGTGTGTCTGTGTGTGTGTGTGTCTGTGTGTGTGTCTCTGTGTGTCTGTGTGTGTGT
>JADRCH010000073.1:8888993-8947654 GCA_019843965.1 Rhynchomys soricoides | reverse complement strand
TGTGTCTGTGTGTGTGTCTCTGTGTGTCTGTGTGTGTGTGTCTGTGTCTCTGTGTGTCTCTGTGTGTCTGTGTGTGTGTCTGTGTGTGTGTATGTGCATGTGTCTGTGTGTGTGTGTGTCTGTGTCTCTGTGTGTCTGTGTGAGTATGTCTGTGTCTCTGTGTGTCTCTGTGTCTGTGTGTGTGTATGTGCATGTGTCTGTGTGTGTGACTGTGTCTGTGTGTGTCTGTGTATGTGCGTGTGTGTGTGTCTGTGTGTGTGTGTCTCTCTGTGTGTGTATGCACCTGTGTGTATGTGCATGTGTCTGTGTGTGTGACTGTGTCTGTGTGTGTCTGTGTCTATGTGTGTCTGTGTATGTGTGTCTGTGTATGTGTGTTTGTGTGTATGTGTGTCTGTGTGTGTTTGTGTGTGTATATCTGTGTGTGTGTGTGTGTAGTGTGCTTTATTATGGTAATATAATATTCATAAATAGAGTGTAGTGAACACACTCTATATTGGGATAGTCATGTTTAAAGATATAATTTACCTCATTTCTTTCCACATTCACCATCTTTCTTGGGGCCTCTTGGTTTGCCGGTTTGAATTTGTACAAGAGATGGTTTTCAGTGGGACTTGTGTTCCCACACTGTCTCCACAGGTTTTGCTGTTGCTTTTGCCACTGCAGGCAGCCCGAGGCACTATCATTTCCTGTCCCTCGAGTATACATCCCTGTGATTCCCTCTCTTGAGGGGACATAGGAATATGCTGGCTTGCTGGGGAGTGATTGGGGTGTGTGGTCTAGGACAGTGAAGGGGTTCGTAATATAATTGAGGTACTCATGTACTCTGTGTCAGTTGGGCGGGATTTATTTCGGCATGTTCTTCATTTTTTTACATTTATGTAAATATGTGTGTAGCTGCATATATGTATGTCACACACATGTGGACACCTGTGGAGGGTAGATGGCAGTGTTGGATTCCCTGGACCTTGGGTCCTCTGAGAGAAATGCAGGGCTTACAACTGCTGAACCATGTCTTCAGCTCCACAGGGGAGTCCTTTAACAGAGGACTTGGGTCCTCCTCGAAGACTGAACCCTTCCACCGTATCTGGAGGAGTAAGTTGTCCTATCGCAGGAGGGCCCCACAGCCAAAATATGGATGTCCTGTAGCTCCTGACAGTGCTCTGACAGCTAGCAAGGAAACAGGGACCTCATCTCTACAATTGGAGAGCAATAAAATCTGTCAGTAACCTGCATGGGTTTTGAGTCATTCCGGTTGACGGTACAGCCTAGTGGGTGTTGGAGTTTAGCTTTGTGAGATGCTGAGCAAGAGCCGAGTCAGTCAGTGGCCAGGGTCCTGATGCTCAGACCGGGGGTGGAGGGTGGGGGGTGGGGTAATGATGTGTGGGTCCGAAGTCTGTATTAATGTGTTATGTGGCAATAGGAAACAAACTCAAGTTGTAGACAACTTTATTGCCTGGGTAACTGGAGAAACACAGGCAGATCCAGTTGCTCTATGTGCAAGAGCCTGGGCTCACATAGCACTCTTGTCCATTCCTGTGGGTTGCTGCAGCCAGATGTAATCGCTCACACCTGACACCCTGTAGCTTTGTTTCTCTCTCTTTTGTGGTTGTCTCATTTTACGTACATTTTTTTCAGCATTATGCCTTGCTTTCCTGATCAGATTGTAGAGTTCTCTGGGTGAAAATAGTGGCCTGCTTGTTTTTGTGGCAGTACTTGGCATAATTCTCTGCATGTCACCTGTGCAAAGGCGGGGCTCCAACTTTCCCTTGTTAAAGAGGCTGTAGAACACTTTGATCTGATGACAGTCGAGATGTGGTTTTCATAACTGTCTTAATGGGCTCAGTTTGAAACATCACAAGCAGGCAAGCATCCATTTCTGTGTTTGTGGCCACTCAGAGTGTTCTTGTCATCTGAGAGTCTGAAATGAAGCCTATCATTGCTGAGCCAGTGGTTTCTGGTTCTCTGGAATTCTCTGCCCAGACAGAACTACAGGTCCAATTAATTTCATGTTCATCCTGAGACAGAAGCAGAGCCTCTCCCGGAGTACAGTGATGGAGAGGCATGGATGGGCTTTCCTCCTGGGCACTGAGCATAGATTCATCTGTAGAAACTACTCTGTTCCTTCCCTTTCTTTAGACAGTTTTTCTGGGGAGCCCAGGATGGGACCAAACTTGGGATTCTCTTGCCTCTGCTTCTCAACTTGCTGGGAATGTAACCATGCACCATCTTCCCAGCTTAGCTCCCCTCTGGATTAGAATCTAAGACACTAAGCATGGAGAAAGGATCAGAGAATGGGAATTAGCCATGCATTTAAGATGACATGCCCCCTGGGGTGGGTGGGTAAAGAAACAGGGGGGACTTTGGGTGGTTCTCAAGAGTCCTGGACATCCCTGGAAAGCCACGTAGAGTTATATGTGAAGACTTGTATACCTCTGAGAGCTGTTTTTGGTAACTTTGATTATTACTAACAGAGCAATCAACATGAATAACCATCCTGTAACTTATGTAAGAATAGAACCATAGTGCCTGAAGAATGAATGCCCTTTGAGCTGAGTTATTAGCTGGTCCCATACTCATGTATTCTAGGGGGGGACACAAGCTGATGGTACTTGGTTTACTTTTTAGATGCTTCTAGATTAGCCTTTACAGAAACAATGAACGGAAACACCAGGCACATACAGCTTTCAAGGATTTGCAGTTTTGCATACATTGTCCCACTGCACCAAAGGAGTGAGAAAGCCTCCCTCTCCTAACTTAAGCTGAGGAAGGGACCCTGATTGTTAAAGCCTCAAAGGGCATCCACTTTGTTTGGAAATCAATAGTGCATGTCCAGACTTTGCCAAATCTCATAAGGCGCTAGACAGCTGGAGCCAACAGATTGTGTCGCTTTTAGTTAGCATCAAGACATTGTTAAAGCCCTCAGTCAAAATTAGTCACACCGGCTATCCCTGGTTTGTCCCATGGTTGTCCCCTGTGGTCGTTAATGGAATTGAATGTGACAAGGTCCAGATTGTCTATTTCATTTGAAAGACCAGTAAACACTGAGGGATTCTAGAGCCAGCATGGAATCTGAGGTCTGTTTGTTGTGTAGACTCTAGACCTCCATATTAACATCAGTTTGCATGTAAATGTAGCCCGGGATGGACTCAAACTCAGGATCCCCCTGCAGTAGAGAGTGTGTGTGGTAGGAAGCAGGGCAGTAAGGAGTCAGCAAAAGATCCTATCTGTGCTCCCTTCCTCACTGTAGCCTGAGGGAAGGGTTAAGAAGAGGGACAAGGTGCAGTAGGGGGGGAGGAGTAGGAAGCAGGGCTGAATGGACTGGACTCATCCAGATCATCTGCAGTCTGCTTCAGCTTTTCTGGGAGTTCCTGAAACCACAGATAGTTAATCTTAGACCTCAGGTCTAACGATTCACTGTCTCTCTGGTTGGGCCTAAAGATCTCTCTTCAAACAACGGTTTTGAGGCCCCTGTGGCTCATTGGTGTGGACCCTTGGAGACCCAAGGCATTCATAGAGAACTACAGGCAAAGTCTACCTCACAGCACACCATAGAAAACCATATATATATATATTAGCAGTTTGGCTGCTTATAATGAATCTTGAAAGTCACAGGTATAATTGTGTAAAGAACACTGTATTCAAGTTCAGACATCAGCTTTCTGTGTCTCTCTGCTTCTCTGGGTCTGTTTCCTCTTCTGTAAAATGGGAGAGGCATTTTAAATAAGTGTTAACCTTCTGTCCACAACCCATGCTCTGATTCCCAGACTATACATGACCCTGACCTGGGGCTATCAGGGAAAATCCCTATGCAGGTGAAAAAGGGCAGGGTAGGAGAAAGAATTACATTTAAAATGTCAAAAAAAAAAAAGTCATGAACTATGTTTTATGAAGATGCTAGGAGCCAGAAAAACCATAATATTTAAATCAGTTTGTTGTCCATCACCTTGCTAACAGTTTTCTTTATAGCTTCAGGCCAGACACACTTTCTCCTTGTGTGTCAGCGGTTTTGACTCAATTCTTTGAGAGCTCAGATGCCTCTCTTGACGTGTTTGAAGTGCGCTTTTCTGAGCTATTGATAGTTAAGCTCCTTGCAGCACAACTCATTGTTAGTAATGTCCTGTGCATTCTGAGGACTGTAGCTAAACCTAGGGAATCTTTTATAAAGGTTGCTTTCATATCTGGGCTGTAAGAGAAGAATTTTTCCATAAAAATGTGTTGGCTTTATCCATCTTAATTCTCTCCTGGATTCGTTTCAGTGCCAAGTCCTTGGTCCACATTTCTCTGTGATATCCCTTCTGTGCCTGCAGAGAAGGGCCTCGTGGGAGCTGGCAGAGTGGGCTCTCCTGCCCTTCCCATCCCAGCATGGCTAGTAGCTACTAACCAACTAAGGAAGTGACCACAAACTCACATCTAATATGTCTTTAATCGACTTCTCCTCAGCAGGATCCCACAAATGCCTACCCTCAGTCCAGGACTGCCTTACTGGGCCGGAAGCATGATGACTGGGGGACAGAAAGTGGAAAGAGAACGATATCAACTTTCTCTCAACATATGTCCGTGTCTGTATTATACAGGTGATGACTATGCATATATTTCCCACGGGAGAACTGTGATGTGTCCCACGGACTGAACTGTGCTATTCTGAAAGCCATGTGTTTAAGCCTTAACTTCTAATATTAACGGCATTTGGAGATGGGGTTCCTTGGGAGTGACTGGGATTAGATGAGGTCACAAGTACAGGGTCTCACGATGGCATCAGAAGAGGAAGAGAGAGACAGGCTCTCCCTCCACAGGGTGAAGACAGTGACAAAATGGCCATCTGAGAAGAAGACAAGTGCTCACTAATAGCTACTTGTCCTGCTTCGGAGACAAAATATTCTGACAAGATTCCTTAAAGAAGAGAGGGTTTTATTTGGCTCGTAGCTCTAGGGTACACTCCATCATGTCAGGGAAGGGAGAAGGTGGTCGTATTCATCAGCTATCAAGGGACGCTGGGCCTGAGCTAGCTTTCTCCATGTGTGCAGCCCCGCACTGCACCCCCATCCCGGGAAATGGCATCACCCAAATTTGGGATGGGTCTTCCTCTGTCGGTTAAGCTGCCCAAAATAATCCTTCATGGGACTGTTGAAAATAAAAGTTGGATTCAAAAAAATTCCCTCACAGACATGCCCAGATGCTTCAGTGGGTCTTTTACCTGTCAAGCTGACAATCATTATTAACCATGCATCCTCGTTAGGAGCCAAGTCTTCCAGCCCTTGATGTGTGAATTTCCCAGCCCCTTATTTGTGAGATATACATGTGGGTTGTTCACGTTATTAGTTATGGTTATGGCAGCTCAGACAGACTAATGCACTGCCTATCTGCTATGTATATGGTTATGGCTCCATTGCTAGAACCTTCCAGGGCCCTGGACCTTAAGCACCATTGCCTTTTCAGTCATCTGCCTCTCTCTGGAGCTGAGACTAGAGCTGGCTGTGACAATCACAGGGGTGGGATTCTTTGTCTCTGAGGCAGAGTGGTTTCAATGGTTTGTATAGACATCTCCAGGGCAAAGTGTCATGTCCATGGTTAGCTGGTATTCCGTCCCTCTCCACTTACCTCCCACCAGGGAATCCAGAAGCTTGGTCACATCTGCCCTGATGGCAGGACTGATTTTCCCCAGCCTGTTACCCTCATCTCCTGTCTCAGCCCCTTGTGAATGGTGGGGGCCCATCCTTTCCGGGGTGCATGGGGAAGGAATGCTAGGCTTTCCCTGAAAAGAGCTGAGAAACAGAAGCACTTCCTTGACCTACAGGAAAGTCAGCAGAGACCCACAGAGAACATGGCTGACGTGGGGGGGGGGTGTTAGAAATAGGACAGCAGGGACCAGCAAGGACACAAGCGGGGACTCACTGGAGCTTGAGAGGGTAGGATTAGGTCCTGAGGGTTCCTGTTAGAGTGACCTGGAAATCTTCCAGATACCTCGATCAAGTAAATACCCAGGAGTGTCGTTTATGTCCAGTGGAGTGAGAGTGAATGTGGATTTGGATTTGTTTTATAGGTGTGTGTGTGTGTGTGTGTGTGTCCCAGATCTGATTCCTAGTTCCTGCATGCTTATTCCAGGATAAAGTCCAAGCTTCCAAGAAAACATTGGAGGTACATTGAGTCCAAGACTCAGCATAGTCTCCTTTCTACACCCTCTGTACCTCTAGTGCCACCGATTAGACACCACCCCACTCCACACTGGGACTCCCAGCAGGCATCAGTAGCTGGCCCTCTCAGGACTTGCCCTTTATTGCTTCTTCGTCTTTGCACAGGCTGCTGAACTCTGCTAGGCCTAGTGCCTCTCCCTCCACCCCACAGCCTTGGAAAGTTCTATTTATTCATCTTAAATGCACTCACTGTCTCTTCAGAACTGAGCTCAGACGCTGGAGAAGGCAGGGCCCAGCACTGCGTAACCATCACTGATGGACACTGAGGCCAAGGGAGGCAGGAGCCCTCACCTGGGCCTAAGAACTCCTGGCTGTCTGGTCCCTCAGTGAGAGCCCCTCTCAGGTTTGTGCTATGCAAGGTGCTGCCATTGCAACCCTCGAGTCCACATCCTGTGTAAGATCTGGTTGTACTCACGGTATAGTTTATGAATAAACATATATAGTCTGGTGAGATGACTCAGTGGGAGAAAGCACTTGTGTGGAAATCTGATGACTTGGGTTTGTTCTCTAGAACCCACTGTGGGAAAAAACCCTGATTCTCAAAGGTTGTTTCCTTCAAATCTTCAAACTTGTGTTGTGGCATGCACATGTGTACACACACACACACACACACACACACGCACAGATTATGCAAACAATGATAAATAAAATATTTAAAAGTAAGAATAAATTTATGTGCATGGATCCTATGCACAAGACAGATAAATTGGAAGCAGAGAAATCGACAAGAAAACTTTGGAGGCACTATTCAAGAAACAGTCACCAGACTAGTGAGAAGGCTGCCCAGTGACCCCCAGCACACAGGATGGACCTACAGGGGGGCTGGAGTTTGCTTTTACAAAGCTGTGACATCTCCACAGCTCTTGAGGAAAGCAATAGTAATTTATTTTTGTGTTCTTCCCACTGGGTTCATGCTTATGGGTGATACGTGGCTAGAATGGGGTCACAGCACCTGCTATGGCAACTGTACTAGGACTGAAGGCCCAGAGCCTCCCACAGTCCCGGGAAACCCCTGCCCGCCCGCCCGCAGAGCTCAGCGGAAGCAGATGGGGCACCCCTCCCATTGCACAGCTACCATACCGGGAAACCCAATGTTCCCACTCTCTTAGCCATTTCACTCCTGGTGGGCTTTTTGTCCCTTTGGTTGCTAGATTTGGGCTTCATAGCTTGAAGCCTGGATACCCCTTGATTGTGACAGGGTCAAAGTGTAGCACCCTTTTAGCGGAAACAGCAGCGGGCTTTTCCTTTTCCTTCTAGTTCCAGTGACTTCCCAGTCCTTTCTTGTTTGGAATTGCCGACATCCATCAGCGTGTTGGGTCCATAGGGAAGGTCTTTTAGCTTGTTGTATTTGTTGCTGAAACTGTAGTACCTACAAATGGCTACTGGAGAGGAGACACCTTATTGAGTAGAACGGGACACGAGAAACGGTGAGTAAACCAGGAAATGAAAGAAGAGCGAGCGTCAACAATCCTTCGGCTGTTTTCGGTCACTCTGTGGTCTGTGACTTAAGCCGCCCGCTCTGAGCAAGGACTTCTTAGATGGCCTGCTCCATCCTGCCCCAGTATTCCAAGGCAGGCAAGGCTGGGGAGAGGGAGACTGGAGAATTGCAGGAGGAGGTGGTTGAAAACTCTATGGGAGCCCTGTTACCTAGGGACATTTTTCCTGGCATCTGCCCTCTGGCCTGGGCACAGTGCCCACCAAAGAAGAGGTTGGTTTGGGTTACAGTCAGGCCCACAGTCCAGAACGGGAGGAGCCTGTGTTTAGGGGTGAGGCGCCCCAAGGCAAGGAGTCCCCTCAAGCGCTGTGGAACATCAGGTTTTGAATGACTCCATTTAGAAGTAGAAGAAAAGCTCTCAGGAAATAGGAGGGCTCTGGCTGGCTTCCCAGGAGAACAGCAAGTTCCAGCCAACTGGAGCTCCGGAAGCAGGGAATTTGTGGGGAGGAACGGGGCACAGAGCAAGACATCTCCACCAAAGTTTCCCTGGCAGAGCTCTGCTCTGAAGTGAGCATGTTTCTGGAAATGGGGAGGGTTTTATCTTCCCAGGCTGTTATGCTCACAGCTAGCGTATTGTGAACCTAGTCATTCCCGGGTGTGCGTGTTTTCAGAACAGGAATATTATAAGCTATTCATAGTTCTGCCTGAGCATTCTTCAGAGTAACGGGAGAGACTTCAGCTCCACCTCTTCCTGTTTGAGAGGCAGGAATGGGCCTGCCCTGCTGTCTCCAGGACAGGCTAGGAAATCACTCTTCTGGGCAGCTCCCTTTTAGCACACCAGAGCCAGGGACCAGACAAGCCTCTGGAAGCTTTTCAGGCTGTCAGGTGTAAAGCGTGTGAGTGTGCAACCATCTGCTCCCGCTGATTGATAGGGGGAGTGGGAGTGAACTTGAGGCAGGAGGCTCCAAGGAAGGACCCAGGTGATTGACATTAAGCAGAAGAGAGAAATAGTTATGAAATTTTAACTGTAAACAAGTCGAATATTGGGCTGGAGAGATGGCTCAGGGGTTAAGAGCACTTTCCCAGAGGTTTTACAGAGGTCCTGAGTTCAATTCCCAGCAACCACATGGTGGCTCACAACCATCTGTAATGGGATCCGATGCCCTCTTCTGGTGTGTCTGAAGACAGCTACAGGGTACTCATCATATATATAAAATAAATAAATAATTTTTTTTTTTTTTAAAAAAAGGTCAAACATTAATTTCATCCAAATACGACTTGACATCAGTTGCAATTTTTCTCTTTTTAGGACCCCAGCCATTTGCTATCCTACCACGGAGGGGGAGCAGGGCTGCTGGCATCTCACAACTGCTTTGACTTAAGATCTCCCTCACATTGGCACCCATAACCAAAGAGCCTCCTTATTCAAGGGTTCTGAAAACCCACATCAGGGAAAAGAGATGGTCAAAGGACGCCCCCGCAGCCAGGCGGCGTTGTGAGAGGCTGCTGCCTCACTGATGGCCTGGCAGTGGGGGGTTAGGGAAGCTGCTTCATTCTATGGGAAAGTTGGGGCTGTGTAACTCCTCCCACCCAGCAACTCCAGTCCGTGTTCTGTAGACGAGTGGAAGATGAGAAAGTTAGAGCAGCGTAGACAGTGGAGGCCTGGCTTGTGAAGTGTCAGAGGGAAGCAAAGACTGGGCCATTTGTGTGCAGAATCTGTGGTGTCTGGTCAGGTAGAGCTAAAGAATTAGCTGTGATTGACAAGAGACCAGAACTACTAAAATCAAACCTTTGCTTTGCAAATTGATAATGGTGAGCTGGCACTGAGGAATCAGCTGTGATTAAGAAGAGACCAGCATCATTGAGGTGAAGTCTTCTGGGAAGTGTTTCTTCAGGGTCAGCACACAGAAGCTGTGTTCCAGAGGTGGCCAAGGTTGTACCTCATCTGGCAGCTGAGCTTGAAAGTTTAAGAGTCACCCACGTGGTACTAGTTTTGAAGGCATGAAGGGATCTTGGAGAGCAGCTGAGGCTTGGCACTGTATGGCAGGGCTGGAGTCCCTGAGAGAGCCCAGGAGAGACTGTTGGTAAAAGTTGCAGCAAGTCCTGGTTGCAACAAAAGACCCAAGCATTTTTGGAGATGCTAGTACCATGGGATGGCCACCAAGAACAACAGAATCTGTGGAGTGGGGCCAGCCACAGACTAAAGGATAAGCCTCGTGTGCTGCAGAGGACAGAGCTGGAGGATCAGCCCAAGTCCCTTGAAGGAGCCCAGAAGATCATGAGTGAATCCCAGATATGGGCACTGAAAATCATTTGGAGTTTAGTTTTGCTTTGTTAACATATGGCTGTGCTCTGGTTCTTCCTACTTGAAGTAAGAAAGCAATTCATTTATTTTTGATTTGACAGGAGACCAACAGTTGAGAAAATGAATTTTAAAAGACTTTAGATTTTTAAAGAGACAGTCTATTTTAAAGAAACTGAATTTTAAATGTTGGAATGTTTAAAGACTGAGGAGTTTTAAAAAATTGGAATTTTTATATTGTAAGGTTGATATTTATATGTGATCTTGGGAGAGAACAAGAACGATAGGTTATGGCTTAAAAGTGATATGTTTGTGTCAAGGTGACAAAGGGTCAATTGTATTGGCTAGTTTTATGTCACCTCAACACAAACTAGAGTTATCTGAAAGAAGGGAACCTCAAATGAGAAAATGTCTCCATAAATTCTGGCTATGGGGCATTTTCTTAATTAGTGATTGATATGGGAGGACCCAGTCCATTGTGGGTGGTGCCATCCCTGGGCTGGTGGTCCTGGGTTCTATAAGAAAGCAAATTGAGCAAGTCACAAGGAGCAAGCCGGTAAGCAGCACTCCTCTATGGCCTCTGCATCAGCTCCTGCCTCCAGGTTCCTGCCCTGTTTTGAGTTCCTGTCTTGACTTCTCCCCATTATAAACAGTGCTATGGAAGAGTAAGCCAAGTAAACCCTTTCCTCTCCAAGTTGCTTGTGTCATGGTGTTTCATCACAGCAATAGAAACCTTGACTAAGACTTGGACGATACTTTGAGAACTGATGTTCTGTCTGGGAGAAAACAAACAGAGCCAAATCCACATTTCTAATCCAGCAGACAAATGTATATTATACCAGATACAAGTTCTATAGAGTAAGTATCAAATTACTATGACATTTAAATTTCATTGAGACACATTCAAATGGGTGTGTATAGGTTTTTAAAAGTGATCACACATACACACAGTGCTTTACCACCAATTCCTTGGCTCTTTGGAATTTAACCTTTGACACCCATTTAAACTGCACATGAGCATTCTTAACCACCAACACAGCATTCAGGAGTGGCTCAAGACTCTTAAAGACTACGTAAATAAAATACCTTGATGATTCCTGAGCTAGATCACATTTATTATTTCTTTAAGCCCTTTGAATTTTGAGGAGACTGTTCTATTGAGTGGGTGCTGCACTCAGCAGGACTCTAAAGATAAAGATCCACTTAACACTGGATGTCTCTGCAAATTAAATATAAATGAACAAAGCAAAAATGTCTCTTATATCACTCATTCCCTCAGTAGACTCCTGTTTAATAGCATGGATTCTGGTGCAGGGAGTGTCTGAATGGTGCTGTAGAGAAGTGTGAACTGAGTTAGCTGAATGGATTGGTCCAGACACTGGAAATCCTCCAAAAGGAGGGTGACCTTAAAAAGGATCCTTAAAAACCAGCACTTCCATTAAAGTTTCATCAGTGCAAACCCCCAGGGGCTAGGGAGTCCAGGCAAGGGTTCTGCCTGAACAATAGTCTTTGCAGTCGTTGTGGTGGAAGTCAATACAGGGACCAAGTTTCCCATCTGGGTGCAGACCTGGGGCACTGAACTCAGAATGGAAAAAACGACTCAAACTGAAGGATCCCAAAGGGAGTAGACTCTAGGAGTCAGAAGTGATGCTTTCTGAGACTCTCAGCCATTGCTCCTTCCTGGGATGTGCAGATGCCCTGGTGGGCTGGGCCTTTGCAGTGAGCAGACCCAGGCTTATGGTCTCATCTGCGCTGGCATGCATGATGGACCCCACCTCCTTACAGTTATCCCTGTGGACCTCCTGTGGCATTGGCCAACTCTTGCTGTCAGGCTTAGCTTGGTAGTTTTCAGTGACAGAAATCGGGCAAGAGGGGCAGAGGAGACTGAGGAGGTAGGTCTCCGAAGCCACTACAACCAAACCCACTCATGTGCTGGAGAGAACAGGAACATATGCTCGTGGCTTAGTAAGTGGGGATCTCACAATGGTGAGCACTTAAGAGGTGAAAGGGAGCCAGCTGTGCCCACTTGGCAAAGGAGTGGAGTGAAAAACGCATGTCACGTAAGTCACGTGGGGACTGAGATTCTGACTTGGCAGTTCTGAGTCAGCCTCCATTTGGTGAGGGCCAGGTCCCCTTTCCTAAGCGCTTCCATCTTTATGCAAAGATAAAGATGAAAGGTCAGGCAGTGGGTGGAACTGTTGCTCAGCATCAGCCCTTGGACCAGGTCCCTGGAGGTGGCAGTGGGACTATTTCAAAGGCTGACACCAGATATCAGATGATGTGCAAAGGCCCATGCTGAGGTTACACAAAAGAATATGAATGAACAAAGCAAAAATACCCCCTCATCTCTCTCTTATACCATGCTTTCCCTCAGCAGATTCCTGTTTGATTCTGGTGCCAAGAAAACCAACATACCTCTCTTTCAATGGGGTTCAGACTGTAGGTGGGGTATTTATGTCTGCACTCGGTCTCACTGAAAGAAAAGAGGAATCGTAGCCTAGAGTAGGAGAAATACCGCCTGAGAGAAGGAGAACTGAGAGATCCAAGAGGCTGGGTGTAAAGATGGAGCGTGCATCCTGCCTTTTATTTGGCACTTAGAGCCTGTTGGCATGTCACAAAGTGCCAGAGCAAGCACTGTGTTGATGGCCACCACAGGGGAAAGTGGAGACTTTAGCAACATTAAATTCCTGATAAAAATCTATTAAAAAAAACCAAACAAACCCAAACCAACCGCCCTCCATCTTTATTTTAATTCAGCTCTCATGACCTTTAGCTGCGTGGTTGCCCCTTATGAACGTTGCCAGAGTCTGACCCCATTTTAAAATCTGTGTGCAATTTCTGTCTCCTAAGAGACACACTCCTTTGGGTTTCCTTAGAAACAAACTGCTTCACAGCCAGGAGCTGGTGACTCACTCTTGACAACTACTGAACTTGAGGGTGGACCCTCAGCCTAGATGTCTCTGCAGTTCCAGACCAATCCAGCTTTGAAACTATTCCCTGACTCTTTCTTAAGGAACTGGCTTTGCACTGTCTCGGTGATGTGAAACCAGCTGTAACCGGCTGTGAAGTCAGGCTGTGTTAGGTGTCTCTGGATGCTGTAACACACTGGTGTTATGTCAGTCAATGTCAGAGGAGTACTCGCCGTTCAGATCATAGTGCAACATCAATGGTGAGCGAAGAACGTTTGTGCTCTGCTAATGTGTCGTATGCCATATGCCTCGTAATGTGGCTTCTTCATCCTACAACCTAGATTCTCTGTGGCTAACTGGCAGGTCTGGAGAAGTCACAATATCTCCTAATTCTTCAATGTAGGCAAAATACGCATAGCACTTGCCACGCCCCCGTCATTCAGTGTATAGTTGAGGGGCTTTGAATATATTGGCATTGTTTCGTGTCTTTAGCTAGAACAGTACCACTAAACACCTCACTCTCCCTTCCACAGCCTGGCAACCAACCCTTCTACTTGTTGTCCCTTTGAATTTGGCGGGTCTGCCTCCTTACACAAACCATACAGCATCTGCCCTTTGGTTACAGGCCCAAGTCACTTAGCACAACATCCTCAAGCCTTGTGTACACTGTAGCAAGGATTCACCTTGGTTGCTTGTCCATTTGGTGACTGACGGACACAAGGGATAGTTCTGCCTTTCAGCTAGTCACACCTTCTCCTTAACCACCTTGGCCTGCAAGTGATTTATTTCTGATCACATCTTTCAGGTGAACTGATTGCATAACCCCTCCTACATGCGGGGGTGGGGTGGACCAGGAAATGTCAGTCTGTGGCTGATTGGCCGGCCGTTTCTCAGAACCTATTCAGTCTGTGGAGGGTGAGGCATGTCAGACAAGGCACTGGGTTCTCTTTCCCTCCCTTCCTTCACCTTTCTACTTCCTGAAGCATCTACTTACACCAGTCCAGAAAAATAAATCATTTTCCAGTTTTAGTCCTAAGAAAACAAAGATTCTAAGGGCTAAATATAGCTTAAACTGACATCGAGAGCTGGTATTGATGCAGTCTTTGGCAATTTTCGGTGTCTTTTTTCATTTGCCGAACAGTGTCAAGGTTGGAGTGTCTGTCATTGCCCATAGGGGGATGTTTGTAAAGCCCTTGGCCCTCCAGTAAATTCAGGAATTAGCATGTATTGGTCTTCATGGCAGCATGAGATTAGGTAGTATTTATTTATATAATGAGGATATTTTACCTTAGACTAGTGGTTCTCAGCCTTCCTAATGCTGCAGCCGTTTAATACAGTTCCTCGTGTTGTTGTGACCACTCCCCCTCCCCAGCCGTACAATTATTCTTAGGTGACCCCTGTGCAAAGGTCATTATCCGACTTTGAAAGGGGTCTCGACCCACAGGTTGAGAATCATTGCCTTAAAGAAAATTAAATAAATTTCTTGGTTCCCAGGTCATAAATGGCAGCTTCATTTCCCAATTGCTGATGTCCTTCAAAGCAAACATAAAGCCAGGCTCTGCTGTTGAAATCATGTTTTTCCACATGAGATCCCCTGGAGAAGGGAGAGTAGTTCTCGACCAGCTTGTCCCTTATTGCTGACCCCAGAGAGCTGCCCAGGAACCCCCCCCCACACCCCTGGAGCGTCTCTGCCACTTCCCAGGAACATTTACAGAACCCTCTCCGGTGTTCCAGGTCCCAGAGATGGACTAGGAATCAGAAAGTATTCCTTTCCTCCAAAGCGTGCAGCATCCAACCAGTAAAATGGCCATGTGCACGCAGAGCCATCATACAGTACGATGGGCCGTATACAGCAACTGACAAAGTGCTATGGGAATTCGGGCAAGAGGCAATTAGTTTTGCCTGACATATGCCAAATAATGGTAAGTGTGACAAGTGGCTTAAGGTCATGGCTCAGTGGCTAATCGAGCTGAGGACCTGAGTTCCAATCTCCAGCATCTTATGGCTGCACACATGCCTGTAACACATGCTGTGCATCATGAGAGGGGAGAGGAGAGGAGGACCCCTGGGGTTTGCTAGATACCAGCCTATCTCCAGGCACAGAGAGAGACCTCAAGGAAGTGAGGGAGAGCGTGCACACACCCTCACACACACATGTGTACATACCAAATGCATATAGCACACATACACTCTCTCATACATCATATATATTATAAATGATGGATTAAATATCCATTAAATTATCTAAATGGTGACAGCTGAGCTAGCTGTGGATGGCGAGGTAACATTGGGAAGAGCGGTTTCAGATAGAAGGAAAACAACCCTTGACCATCTCAAAGGGTGTTTGAGGATAAAGAGTATAATAGGGATGAAGGGTGGGTGGAAAGAAGAGATGGGCGCAGAGTCATGACAGGTAGGTGGTGTGGGTACCCACGGGTAGAGTGAAGAGCCATGATTCTGTTGGTGAGGTCAGGACTAGACTGTTTTGCAATGCTCCCTCTGGCTGGGGTGCTAAACTAATGAACTGATTTCATTCCAGCCCTATTCATTTCAAGAGGGCAGGGACACTCTTGTCACTCCCGTGTTAACCCCCACCATCACTGTGCCACATAAACAGGCTCCTTCAAGGCAGTGGGAAGGCCACCTGGAGAGCTACTCTCCTGCAGTGACTCTCCTTGCCAATAAGAAAGGATTTCTGGCAGATCTTCCTTTTGACTAATAGACTAAGCCAACCCTGAGTTGGGAATCTTGAAGCTGAGGTCTCTAATGAGACACCTGCCAGGACAGAATTGAAGCTTTGTGATAGCGGGGCCCTGTGGTTTGTTTCTTGTCGAATAGACCCAGCATGCAGGAGAAAGAGGGAGACAGAGGGAGAGGTGCTAACTGAGGGTGTCAACTAGTACAGGTCCTGAAGACACTCCGATCCCATTAAACCTGCTTACTCATGGTTCTGAGAGTAAAAGATGATGGCAAGGCTTGTAATTTACAAATGGAGACTGAAGCCAAGGTGTTCTGGGTTGACAGTGCTGTGTATCAAGAAATCAAATCCTAAAGATAGAAACTGAATTGCCTAAGACTCGAGGGCAGCAGTGCCCTTCTTTCAGAGTAGCTTGGCCTGGGAATCTCCCTGTGGATACAACACACCAGGGTTGGAAGCCCCTCCTCCTCTCTGTGACTTTGGGAGAGATTAGCCTCTCTGAGCATCAGCTCTATGGTGCCTTGTGCACAGTAGTACCTTTATGATTAATAGCAGCATTGGTATGGGAGTCCCTTGCTGTGATTCTAGGAGCCACCAGGATTTGCATTATAAGTTCCTATGCACCAAGGTCAAGGGGCCTGCAGTCACCAGACCTTGCTGGCTTACAGCTCAAGGATTAAAGGGGGCTTATCTCACACTGCTTCAGGTCTTGCATGCTTGCTTTCCCTCTGCCCCTTGATGTGATGATATATACAAAAGAAATGGATAACAGGGACTCCATGGGTAATGCTTGCCTAGCATGCACAAGGACCTAGGCTCTGCCCCAGCACACATAAACCAGGGACTATGGTCCAGTGCCAGTAATCTTAGTAATCCTTACACTTGGGAGGTGGAGGCAGGAGGATCAGAAGTTCAAAGTCATTCTCACGGTGAATGGCTGCGTGGTGAATTCCAGGCCAGTTTGGCATACTTCAGACCTTGAACTAAGTGAATATCAAAATATTTCAAGTTGGTCCCTGAGCTTGTCCAGGCTGAGCACAGACACCTCATTCTCTCTCTCCCCAGTGTCTCTAGGAGATTTGCACACAGCCCATACATGAATTCAGCTGCTGATGCAAATCATGTAAAGTAGATCACTCATGCTGTTGCAGGAGCTGCAATTACTTTGAAGGTTTTATTGCATTTTTATTGTTTTTATTTTGACTGCATAGGGGATGACATGTATCGCTGTGTGCACATGCGTAGAACAGGGGATGACCGTGGGGAAGTTGGTTTTTCCTTCCACAGTGTGGGTCCCAGGGAGAAGGGTGATCAGGCTTGGCAGCAAGGCCTTTGGCTTCTGAGCCAGGCTGAGCCATCTTGTCCTCTTAGGAGTTTATTATCTTTAATGTCTCAGGCCATTTTTTTAAAGCTAGACATTTTTCTTAGTACTATGTCTCTTGATCTGTGTATTGGAGTTATGTGCTTTTGAGATGTTTAGTGTAAGGGGAAACCAGAATGCACCAACAGTCAACTATGAAGTGGTAAGTTAGCCCAGACTGAAAGAATCTTGTGAGCTAGCTTACCCAATGTGTTTTGTCTAGAAACCCACGCTTTGTAAACTGTAACCACGACTGTGCATGAGGCACTTTTCAACCATATTGCTGATGTGTAGAGAAGTTAATCTCTCCCAAATCACAGAGACAAATCAGGCACAGTATTGGAGGGGACGT
Organism: Rhynchomys soricoides; assembly: GCA_019843965.1. Lineage (NCBI taxonomy): Eukaryota > Metazoa > Chordata > Mammalia > Rodentia > Muridae > Rhynchomys > Rhynchomys soricoides. Next base: position 8,930,407 of record JADRCH010000073.1, on the reverse strand, counting down.
GGGTCTTGCCTCCCAGCACTCCACGGTCTAGGTCCCAAGGCAGGTCAGTATCCAGATGTTCCCAGTGGTGTACCACAAGGGCTGAGGCACTGCACTCTGTGATTTGATTTTATCACTGGATGTTGAACATCTAGTCAAGATACCAAGCATCTGGCTTCCCCACCCCACCCCCGAACCAGCCCCCATGAGGATCCACTTCTAATATTATAAAAGTTGTACAGTGCCATTATGAACTAATTATACACGGTACTTCAATTTGATACAAGACTCAGAAAAATTAGATTCTCCTATTTGTATATGTCATTATAATGGCAAGATCTTTGATTCAAACATCAATTTCCTTTTCCTTTCTAATTTTTTCCAGCATCAAAATGATTTTCTACCATAAGATATAAAGGCATGAGACGCTCTACTTCCTCTGGCTTTTGCGGGGTCTGTGGCTGTGGTGATGTACAGAAGTTGAGGCAGAGGGAATGACTAGGTCTCCTGCACCTCTTGAACTCCTGACAGACCTTAGCAGGGTATTGGGGTCCTGGAGTTATTTTCAGGGAGCAGAAAGAGACGAGGAAGTAAAGAAGTGGCAAAGAAGGCTCAGGATAAGGGGTCTTTGAATGAAAGTTATAGAAAATTGGATTTGGGGTTGGGACAGGGAAAGGTCATCATAGCTAGAGTCATCTGGTCCTCATAGGAGTAGTGGGCTTTCTGTCACAGACGGAGGCCAAGAGATTGGACAGGTCAGGGTATTCCATGCAGGATGAGAGTTTGAAGCACATCAGTATCTTCGTGCTGAGCTAGAGTTGTATGCTTGCAACATTATCTGCCATGAACTCAACTCCACCTGCCCAGTTGGAGATTAAGGAATGATGCTCAGAGCCCCGGGGGCCACTGATGAATAGTTGCAGACCCACACATGAGCCTCAGAGGCAAGTGAGTATGGGCCTGGAAGCTGGGTCTCTGAGTGTCAGCTCCATCTGATGACTCAGAAATTCCTTCCATCCCCAGCTTCTGGAAACCAGTAATGCTGGTTTGTCTTGTTCTAATTATTATCCAGACAACCATGTGGCTCATTCCTGGGCAAGGCTTGAGTCGAGAAAGACCTGTTAATGAATTGAAATCAAGGTTATATAACCACTAAATGCACAGCTATTATGTTGAAGCCTGAGCACCTTGTACACAGGAGGTAGTTCTAACATCAAGGGAGGGGCGTATGCTCGTGAGTGAGGCTTAACCCCCAAAGCAGAGGGTGGGGCACGTCTGCTTCGGTCAGGTTGGGTAAGGTTGCAGTAGTTTTTGCTCTGGATGCCTTCTGAGAAGATGCTGGAAATATTTCAGACAAATCTGCCTTGACCCCAGCTTGTGGGACCCATTACATTCAGAGCATGTCAGTGTAGTATTTAGCTTGGTTTATGAAACGTACTACCCAAATCTGCAGGAGGCACTGCAAGGGTCACAGGCATTTCCTTTCCTCTCCTGCCACAGACAAATGCCGTACAGCCTAGCTCGTCATCACCTGTATCTCTTTCTAGCTCTCATCATTAACCCTAATGTCTTCTAAGCTTGAATACCTCAAGCGTCAGTCCTCCCTACACAGACAGAAAGGCAGAAAGCAGATAGTAGGAAATCTACTGACAGGTGGCTGGGGAACAGGCAAGGTACAAAGTCTTTAGGAAGGTATGGCTCCAGCTGGAAGAGTTTGTTACTCAACTCTCGAAGATCCAGCCACGCTAAATGGCTTCAGTGGGTTCCATCCCAGAGCCTCCCCAGACCTGCTGCTCTCTGTACTTGAGAATGCCCAGTCACTGGTCATGGTTAAGGCCTGACCCTTGTGGCCTCAGAACTTCCCAGCCAGATGGGTTGTAGGTACCTGATACTCTCTCACATGCTTGTGTTGTTCTGAAGATTGAACCCTCTTCTGCAGAATACTACGCTAGCATGCTAGCACTAAGCTAACACCCCAGTCTCATTGTCTGTGTCTGGGAAGCCATCAGGCTGCCTCTGAAGAGGGACCTCCTAGAAGGAATTTTATCCTCGCTGCCCTCTCTGAGGGGGGAGGAAGGAGGGCAGAGTTGCAACAGTCAGGGAGGAATCCCTTACTCGAGGTGGAGTCCTTGGGGTAGGCTTCACTCTAAACACTTGGCTGAAATGTGTCACATGTGGACTGGCTTGGTTTCTGTACCCTGTATACAATCTCTGCCAAAGAACACTGACTTCAGGTAGGCCAAATGAGGCACCAAGGCCAAACTTCCAATAGATGTCAAAGAACCACAGACTACCCTTCTTTAGCCCAACTTTGGATCAATCTTTCCTAGGCAGAAGCAATCCTAGTTTTTTGTGTCTGGAATTGGAGGTCTTGAGAGAAACATTTTACTTGGTGGGGTTTCTTGGTCTTTTGAAATTTAGCTTTCAATGGCTCTTTCTTATTCCAGGCCAGCCCTCCATCAGCTTCTTCCCAGGGCTTCTTTGAGAAAACCAAGCCCATGGCATGTGGGCTAGGCTGGTAGGACCGCTGCATTTAGTTGGGCCTGTGGATGTGGGTGCAGCAGAGTGGGCTGAGAAAACATTCCAGCCAACCCACACTGGGAACTCAACCACCAGCACTACCAAAGATGGCTGCAGCTCAGGGTAAAGACCGGACCACTGTGCCCAGAGCTTGGGGGACCGTGAAAGCAGCCCGGCTTAGCTCATTCACTTGATAAATTTCCACAGACAGTGCTCTGGTCCCAGGACATAGGAAGGGGCAAGAAATCGCCATCTCTTGCCCTGGAGCTCTTGGCTGACAGACTGTGAATTCCCAAAGACGCCTGTAGGTCTGAGCTGTGGCTGAAGCACTGTGGTCTAGGCTCAAATTTTCTTGCATCAGTCACTCAGAGGGCACTGGCCAGTGGCTGTTTTCATATGACACAGATCCCCAGGGGTTCCTGCGTCCCTATTATGACCTTTTCAAGAGTGACTCTTGCTATGGTCCATAGAGACCAGCTAAGCCTATCGTCAGTGATGTCACTGGGCATTTTAAAATTCCAAGAAAGGAAATGAAGAAGATTCTGTGACTGGGAAAGCAGAATACTCTCATTGCACTCTTAGCTCTGTGGACAGAGGAAGCAGCCATAGAATGGCTAAATATCCTAAAAGTAACAGATTGCTTTCTAGTTATGAAATCTGGCCCTTCTCATCACTAAACTATATGGCTCTGCTTCAGTGTCTGAAATAGGAGGTGGCCAGATGCAGAGTTCAAAATATTTAAAAGCAAGCTTGTGTATTTGTGTTGGGGGGTGGGCGGATAGGGCAGTGGAGAGCAGCTGGAAAGTTGGCTCAGTGTTTAAGAGTGCTTACTGCTCTTCCAGAGGACCTGGGTTCAAGTCCCATGTGGCTTACAACTATCTTTAACTCTAGTTCTAGGGGATCCAACCCTTTCTTCTGGTCTTCATGAGTATTGCACATACACTAGTACACAGACATGCATGCAAGCAAAACACCCAAACACACAAAATAAAAATAAATAAACCTTCAGAGCAATCGACGGAGCTGGGCATGTGGTACATCCTTTAAGCAGCTTGGAAGGCAGCAGGTGAAAATCAGAGCGCTCCAGTCATTCTCTGAGTACTGTGAGCTCAGGCCTGTTTCATGGAACATGCTTGGGGAGCGCATTTGGACATGAGTCTGTACGTATTTTTCCAACAGTGCTTTGAGAAATAATCATAGTTCTTCCCTTCTTTGAAAGGATGTTGTGTCTAACTTTCCCTTTACTGTTTGCCGGTCCTCTGTCTTCTCATTTTTCGATGTCACTCATCAATACCCAGTTCAAATACAGTCCCCTTCTACCAGCTTTCTGTCACTGGTCCCTGAAAAAAAATCACTCTTTTCTCCTCTGGCTCCCACTGCGTGTCTCCAACATCCACTCCCCAGTCTTTACAAGCTTTGCCATGCTTGTTTTGTTAAAAATTACTTCGAAGATGAAACATTAGTTTGTTCTGTGAACACAATGGAAAAAACTATGCATCAATAAATGATTTAAGTAACTATGCGATTTAATATAGATGCTATGAATCAAGGAGAAATTTTAAGAGAAATTAGAAATGTTCTTGGTTGGGGATCTGTCTCAGTGGTAGAATGCTCACCTAGCATGGCCAAGGCTTAGACTGTTGGTGTGTGTGTGGGGGGGGTGCACACACATGTGTGTATGTGTATTGGGTAATGGTCTAATTGGATGATAGTGAAAAGTCATTAACACCTTCAAAAAACTAAAAAAATAGAAAATATAAACATGTAAAATCAATCATTCAAATTTCTACTATAAAATGTATAAAAGTTAAAGAAATTAAACCCAAAGAGAAGAAAATAAATATAAAATTATAATAAAAATACCAGAAAAATAAGCTAATAGGATTTTTTTTAAAAAAAGATAGGGTTCTTGGTGTAGCCTTGGCTGTCTTGGAACTCTGTCTGTAGGCCAGGCTGGCCTCAAACCCACAGATCTTCCTCCCTATGGCTCCAGAGTGCTGGGATTAAAGGTGTGTGCCACCACCACCCAGCTGAGTTGTTTTTTTTTTTAAGTGAAAAATAGTTCTTTTGAAAACTTTCATTAAAATGATAAACCCATGAAAAACTGATCAATAAAATGAGAAAATACAAGTGACTAAGAAGACAGATCTTACTGAATCTATAGATACCAAAATAGTCAGTGTCTCCAGGTATGAGCTATTATGTTCTGACAGTAATAACAAGTGAAACAAACCAATTCTGTAAAATCACAACTCACAAAAAGAAGCAGTGCAGCTGCGGAACTGGTTCAGTGGGATTCAGAGCTCCATGTGTAAGCATGAGGCTGTGAGTTCAATCCCTAGTACCCACGTAAGAAGCGGGCATTATGACTGGGGACACAATGATGTGTGTCTACATCCCCCACACTGGGAGACTGGCACAGGGTGATCACTGTTGCCTGGTACCAACTAGTGTAGCCAACTGGAGATATCCAGGGTCAGTGAGAGACCCTGCCTCAAAGTGTTGGGGAGCAATGGACGAAGACACGTAGTGCCAACCTCTAGCCTCCATGCATGGCATTCATGTGCATAATGTGTGCACTTGCACACACACTCACACATATGTACACACATCCACACCCCAAAGAGGGCAGATTAACATAGGAAGACACAGAAAATTTAAAATAATCTGTATTTTATAAAGAAATAGAATCATCAAAAGCATCCCACAAAGAAAATTCCAAATCAAAGGGATTCCCTTGTGAGTTCCATTAAAACAAGCAGAAAATAATTTTTATAACCCTTACAAAAACAATTTCAAAAAGAGAGGAAAATGTACTAAGTCATTTTATAAAGTTGCCGTAACCTTGATATTAAGACCTGGCAAAGAAATGAGAAGGTCAGATGGCTATAGCTGTGGACAGAGACACAGAATCCTTTAGGCAGGTGTGATTAAGCCACAGTCACTCCAGTGCATCTGACTAGGGCTTACTTAGAATATAGGGTGGACATAACATTGGAAACAGTAATCAATATAATCAAACAACTTTAGAACACAGGAGAAAATACCATATGACCATCTCAGAGGAAACAAAAATAGCATAAGACAATATTTGCCACCATCGTTGGCTACAACAGACAGACAGATAGACAGACAGATGGATGGACAAACAGAAGCGAGAGTATGCTTGTATCCATAATGTATGAGGACCTCACGGCAATCAGTAACAGAACTGCAACAAACAAGAATTTAAACAGGCAGAAGATTTGAACAGGTAGTTCAGATAAATGAATGGAAAATAAAGACATGGTCATATGCCTGGCATCCGTGGCCATCAAGAGAATGTATTAAAATCACATTGGGAGGCCATTTCAAACCCACTCTTAAGTGCCACATTGAAAGCCCTTTATATAGGTCACCTGTACTCCACATTTCTGGTTGTACTCATGGTATCGCCACCTCGGGGTAACTTTTGATCTTTTCTATAGACTTAAACAAGGCCGACCCTGTGATCCACTAAGTCCGCTCGTGGGTATTCACCCGAGGGAAATGAATGTGTATATCTAAAAAGAACAGGGTGACAAAGTTCATGGAAACTTTACTCAAAACAGCTCTCAAATTTAAATAACTTAGATGCTAATCAACAAGATGGATCAACAGCCCTGGGGTGGGGTAGTCATACAGTAAAACACTGCTTGACAACCTCACCATAAGCACATACATTCAAGTTGGGTTTTATTTCATGTCTGTCTGTCTGTCTGTCTGTCTTCAGACATCCTCATTCCTTATTGTGGCTTGAATTTACAGATCTCACCAAGAGTCTTGCCCTTGCCCTGTCCCCTCTCGGGACAAAATGATTCAGGAAACAAAGGGAAGTGACAAGCAGAGAAAAAAGATGGTTTAGCCACTTAGCAACTGCTATTCTCTAACTTGAGATCATTTTTCCTAAAGGTCCCCCTTCTTTCTCTCCCTCCTCACTCTGTGTGTGTGTGTGTGTGTGTGTGTGTGTGTGTGTGTGTGTGTATGTGTGAAATTAACAGCCAAGTACAGGGGAAAACCAAGGAATTTTCTTAACCAGAATACAGTTTTTTCTCTTAAGAGAAAGCCTCTCATTCTCCCGGTGGCACATATTCAAACAGCTGCCAGTTTTAAAAATAAAAACACATTTTTTTCTTTTTCCTGTCAATAGTATCAACAGTCTCTGTGTCAAAGATATATGCATTCCCTGCGGTAACTCCACTGAGCTTTAAAGAGTCAATGTGAGTGTTCAGTGAATTAATATATATAAAATTCTTTAGAACTGTACTAGACACAAAACACAGGTACTCAAAACTGTGAGCTACCATGAGCTTACTCTGGTCCTAATCTAATGACCTTGCAAGAGGTAGCCATGCAGATGAAGCTGTGATGGACTGATGACTCATGGGAAGGCTCAGGGGTACTGATATTCTCAGTCAGCTAATGGAGATTTTTCTTAAGCCAATGAGTATAAGTTATCCACCATAAATAAAGCAGAAGTTTCAACTTACTTCTAAAGAGGGATCCTGTTGCCTTGGCAACCCTTAAGATGTTCGTAGATGCTGGGCATGGTGGTGTATGAAATCCTAGCACTTTGGAATCGGAGCTAGGAAGATTATAGATTCAAGGCCACTTTGGGCTACAGATTCAGTTCATGTCTCCAGTGAACACAAACAAAACCTGTAAACTATACTCTCAGTCACCACCAAAGCTCCAGACAGTGGGTTCTGAGTAGCAAGAAAAACCGTCAGGGTCTCTCTGTTCCTTTAGCTAGAGTTTGTTTTCTAATTATTGTGACATCGTCCAGCAATTTAAACTCTTACAAAAAGAATAAAGTGGTAACAGGGCATTCACTTTAACACCCAGACCTGAAAACTCCAAGGCTCAGTTTGGTAGGTTTCTAGCCATAGTTCATGTGACTTCATCTACATCTTTTGGTCTGTCTTTATTTTCTGTTGTTTTTCTTCAAATAGGTTCTCTTTGCTGTAGTCTCCCTGATTCACATCACACACACACACACAGAGGACCCTTTCCTAGTCACTCCAGTGAAAGTCTTGGAGCAATTGTGACCTTTATTAATCAGATCAAGGATACAAGTTCAACCCTGGGCCAGCGCTATATGTGTGGATGAAGCATTTCAACTGTTCAAGCCTGGCTCAGGTCTCTACCTATGGAGGCAGAAACCAATCAGTAGAATTTATTGTATTGCCCGCCATGCATGGGCAGATCCCGGTCACTGCTCTGCTCAGCACAAGTGAGTTTCCAGGTGGAAACAGATTTTCTGATACAGGCCTCCTCCGATCCACCCTGAAAACTCTACTGTCACATGACTGTCACATCCATGAACAGTGAGAAGGAATTCAAGTCCCTTCTGTCCTCACTCTTGAGTACAAGGACACAGATTGTCTTCAGTTGACTCACCCCAGGAATGTAAGCATGTATATAACAGATGCTGGTAAAGCCCCAGCAATATTTCCCTGGGCTATTCACTGTGTGAACAGCAGCCAAGCTATAGCTGCACATGGCTGCCTCTAGCCCAGGGTCTGTACCATCTGTGTGCCCAACAGGCAACTTACAGAGAATCAGCACCTCTCAGGCCCTGCCTGTGGATGTTAGTATAGGAACTACTCCAAAGGAGAAGCTGGGTGACTGTCTGCAATGACTCCAAGAGTCCAGCAGCAGCAGAGTTAGTGTATGCATGCATGTGTTCATGCGTGTGTGTGTGTGTGTGTGTGTGTGTGTGTGTGTGCCTAAAGATCAGTTTTGCTGTCTGTCCAACTCTTCTTTCCCCTTGGGAAAATGTCCTTTTCTAATGAGGTGTTTCTCACACTCCTACCCAAGCCATGGTTCCACAGAAGCTGTCCTTACACAATCCCACTGTCTCGGAATCGGTAATTGGTAGAGTATAAAGCCGACAACTCAGGAAGAGCCAAGGAGAGTCTTCCTTGCCCAGGAACATGGAGCCTCTGCGAGGCAAGACTCCTTTCCTGGCTGGGCATCTCTCTTATCTGTGGAGGCCTTTCTGTCATGAGTGGCTGCATCGTCTGTGGGTGTCATGACCAAAGTGGGAAGGCACACACTGGCTGTGCATCTCGGCAATACGCAGCCCAGTGAAGGCCCATGCGGGGCTCTTGGGGCCTTTCATGCTCTTGGGATGTATGAATGAACAGTAGCATGTCTAAGATGGACAGCCACCTCACTTACTGGAGAAGCACCATCATCTTTGAGGAACTTTTGTATTAGACCCACGACCCAAGTAGTGCCTATGGAACAAACAGTCCCACTGGCCACAGTCCAAGAGAATGAATGGTGCACAAAAAATGCCTCATGTGTGGGGGCTGAATACAACTGTCTTTCAAAGGTGGAGAAGCCCTGTGAATTAAAAAATCTTTCCTGTTGAGCATGACGGCACAAGGGAGGTAGAGGCAAGAGGATCACCATAAGCTCAAGGTTGTCCGGGTCTATAGACTGAGCATCAGGCTTCAAGTGCTACATGGTCAATCTCTCTCTCTCTCTCTCTCTCTCTCTCTCTCTCTCTCTCTCTCTTTCTTCCCCCTCCCCCAAAAAAGTCCTCAAGGTTCATGTTGGCCTGGAAAGCACAGCAACACAGAGGCGCTTGTCCCAGTGCTATGAATGAGAAAAATTTTGGGCAAAGCTCTGTTGCTGTGATAAAATACCCTGCTGGGTAAAGTTGTGTCTCTGTCCTTCCTTACCTACCTAAGGCATTCTCTGATTGGCTTTAAGGGGAGGGGGTGACCAGGAGGTAGGCAGTGAGCAGGATGTAAAGTGAATAAGTAAAATAAAATAAAATTTTATAATCAAAAAATCTGATGGCCAATTAGCTGGGCGGGATGTGGAGGACAGGACTTCCTGAGAGGGAGAAAGGAACTCTAGGAAGAAGAAAAAGGAACATTTTTCACCAGGAGACAGACATGACTACACACCTAGAAGGTATAGCTTAGTCACGTGGTTGGATGGGGCTTGGTGGTCAGGTTAACTCAGATGAGCTAGTTGAGAGTCTGCCCAGCTAAGGCCTAAGCTTTGAACTATTAAAATATTTCTGTGTGGTTATTTGAGGAACTAGCCGGGTAAGGAATAACCGCCACCATACTAATTTCCAGCATCAGTTAATATATATGGAATATTAATAATCATTTTAGAGTACCTTGAAAGAAAGCAACTGACAGGAGAATGAGATTGTTTGTCTTAAGTTTATAGACTGTCTTTTCAGGTAAATCAAGGCAAGAACATAGACATTTGTCAGTCACATCCACAGTCAAGAGCGAAGAGAGAATTAGTGGGTTCTTTTTTGCTTGCTCTCAACTAGCATGCTCTCCCCTCGTACTGTTTAGGATACCCCTCAACCTTGCCTAAGGAATGGCAATTTCCCACAATGCACTGGGTCTTCCTGCATGAATTAACAATCAAGACAATCTCCCACAGACTTGTCCACAGGTCAGCTGGGTCTATATAATTCCTCATTAAGACTCTTTCCCCAGGTGATTCTAAGTTGTGTCAACCTGAAGTTAAAACCAACCAACATAATCTACCATTTGTGAATTTTACACACAAACGCATCGCTTTAAGCAGAACTTTTCACCCTTGTCCCCTAAGTCTTATGTTACTATTGTGATGTAAAATACAACCCAACTCAGAAAACCTTCCAAAGTCTTCAAAACGTCCATCACTTCAAATGTCCAAAGTTTCTCAGCTGTAGGTTGCCATAACATAACGAAAAATTATTACATACTTAAACAATACTTTTCCAAAAGGAAAGAACTGAGGCATACAGACAATCATACCGAAGTGAAAGTGGGGTGAATCCACTGCTGTGAAGCAACAAAAACCAGCAAGTAGGAAAAAACAAAAACAAAAATATACAAATAAAACAAAAAACCAGACCCCGCCCACAGTTCTGTTGGGATTAATTATAAACACGTAAATATATTTTTTAATTTAAAATGATTTGAAAAATGATTTAAACCAACAACCATCATGCCCAAGGACTCAGTTTGGTCTCCTTTATTTCTCTTTCTCCCTCCTGGCCTTCAGATCAGATCAGATCGTTTATCTGGTTTCTACTCAGATCTTACCTTCTTTAAGCATGTGCACACCCAGTGTTGTGAGACGAGACTTTTTGGAGTGTCAGCTCTTTGCTTAGCAAGGCTTGCTGGGTTTGATCATTTTCAGCTTTATGCTCATAAAAACTACTGAAGCATTAATTATTCCACATAAATAAAGACATCGCCACCTTGTTGTCATGGAGACAGGCCCCTCCCCACCTCCAGCCCGAGAGTCTGATTTTTTGTGGCTTGGCATAGCCATCTTCAGAAAGTTCAATCTCAAAGAGGAAGAACTGGCATTCCAAAGCTGGAGACAGCTCCTCTGAGATGCCATCAGGTGGCTAACTGCTCACTGCCCTGCTTTGCCCACTGTGTCATTACAGATGTTGAGTCCGTGATTGTTATTCAGTTATTCAAACTAAAATTAACAGCAGCTCCAACCAAGCAGAGATTGATCTTACTCTTCCCTCAGCAGACCAAAACCAATAATGGGGTTGCACCATTTTGGAGACTCAAGTGGTGATCCTTCTCTCCCCCCTCCTTCCTCTCCTCCTCCTCCTCCTCCTGCTCTGTTTTGATTTGATAGATTTTGTGTGTTGCCCTCAACTTAGTCTCTGTCTAAGATAGTTCCCTGCAAGTGTCCACATCATGGCCAGCACGATGGAAGAAAGAGGATGCTCCTCCCTTTACCCTCCTGCTGGACCTTGAACTCATCAACCCTGGCCTTGACATTGGGCTTCAGGAAGAGGTTAAGAATGTGGACCTCGGGGCAAGGACGGCTGGGTTTGCATCCTGGCTCTATCACCTGCACAATGGCGAACATGAAGCTGATTGTTGAGTTACTCTATGCCTTGGTTTCATTAACTATTAATGGGGAGGTTGTGGTAATAATATCCTTCCCCTCCCCCAAGAGCCGTTATGAGTCTTCCCTGAGCAAGAGTGCAGGCAGTAAGAGAATAATATCTGACCTAAAGTAGGCACCGAGTAGGCACTGACTAGTAGAACGATTGTGGATGCTTTACAGTGCCGTTGAGATAGCCTTGGGTAAGAGTAATGGTAACATGGAGTTGGCGGTGGGTGTGGTGAAGATAGAGGGGATGGGAGCAGTCATGGCAGTGGTGGGGAAATGGAGGAGGAGAGGTGATGGTGGTGCAGTGACTATAGTGATGGTGGTGTAGTGACTATAGTGATGGTGGTGTAGTGACCATAGTGATGGTGGTGCAGTGACCGTAGTGATGGTGGTGCAGTGACTGTGGTGATGGTGGTGCAGTGACTATAGTGATGGTCGTGCAGTGACTCTAGTGAAGGTGTAGCAGCTATGGTGATGGTGTGGTACAGGGGATTTTGGTGGTAAAGGTGAGGGTGGGAACCAGAGGCAGTGGAGAAGCCCTGCTCACTGGATTGCTCACTCGCTCATACTCAGCTCTTTTCACTTTACTGTGCAGCCCCTGTCTCAGCCTCCTGCTGTCCACGGTGGGCTGGGTTCTCCCGCATCAATTATCAATAATTGATCATTATAATCTCTCACAGACAAGATGACAGTACAGTCTGATCCAGCAAAATTTTCAATTAAGATTCTTACAGGTGATAAAAGGCTGTGTCAAGTTGACAATAAAAATTAACCAGGACACCCCTCACCTGTGCTGATATAGGATTTCTCCCCCATGCCCCATGTTCTTGCTCTGTAGGAACCCCTCACCTGCTTCCGTGTAGGAACCTCTGCCCTGTTCCCCTGTGGGAATCCCTCACTGTGGCCCCTGTTAACTTGTTTCTCCATCAACCTGGACTTGGTGGCACTGTTTCCTTGCTCTGCTGATGCTGCCCTGTCTGGAGAAATAGATTTTTACACCCCCTCCGGAATAGTGAAACTAATCCTAGAGTACCAGAAGAGAGAAGAAGGAATATTACATCCTGTTTCATGGCAACCAGCCATCTCAGTGCAAAGTATCCCAAATTTGTATACCCAGCCCTACCTTACTGAGCTCCAGGATCTTATATCCAACTCTAGTAGGCTGAGCTGCCTGGGTGTCTGATGGTCAGCTGAAACACAGCATGCTGGGAATATGCACTTCTCACTCCCAGGGTGCTTCCTGTGTGTCCCCAGAGCTACATCTCCCTTGGTCTCTTCATTCCAGTCAATGGTACTGTTGTTGACTCAGCTGCTCTGACCAAGCCCTGGAGTTGTCATCCATTGCTTTCATGCTTTATGGACAAAGCTCTGAGCTTCTGTTTCCTGGTGATTATATCTCACTGATCCTAAGACAGAGTTTCTCAATATAATAGTAGTTTAATTAGTTAATTTCCTTACTGAAAGTGGGCTATAATGGATCTCCTTCACCAGCATCATAATTTAGGCTAGCTTCTTTAACCCTAAACAGCAGTGGCTGGATGGACGATTTCCCAGGCCCACACCTGCTCCACAAACTCTGTCTCTTCCACAGGGTCAGAGATCTCTTTCTCCACAGTGAGCTGTGAGGCTTCACCAGCTTCCCACGGAATTCACAACACCTTACTCTTTCCCATGGAATATGCATCCCTGGATGACCTGGCCTCCTCACTCCCAGTCTTCCTCCAGACTCCTCCATTATCTGCTATGCTCCCGCCAAGTTCTGGATGCATCCCTGGATGACCTGGCCTCCTCACTCCCAGTCTTCCTCCAGACTCCTCCATTATCTGCTATCCTCCCGCCAAGTTCTGGAGCCTTCCTAACCATATCCAGAACATCTCAAGCATATTCCTACCACAGGACCTTTGGAAATCTCTTTTTCTGGGTCATCTCTTCCCTTTATTCAGACTTAATTCAGATATGACCCCTAGAGATTTCTCCAACTATGTTGGCTTATTTTTTGTTTTCTTTCTCTCTTCCCCTTTTCTCCTCATCTTCCTCATCTTCTTTTGCTATTTTGAAACAGATTCTTACCGTGTAGCCCTGCTGGGCTGGAAACTCACTATGTGGCTCCCAGCCTGGCTTTGAACTTGTGATCCTCCAGCCTTCACACCTACAGTGTTAACCTTGTAGATAATGTATGTCATTCTCACCCCTTTTATTTGCTTTATCTGAAATCATGTGGTTTACATGTGTGATTGCAGTTCTTCATTCTACCCCTATCACCATCTCTATGGTGTCAATTCATTGAGAGGAGGGCCCTTGCCTACGTCACCCAGCTCCTGACAGATAGCATGTGCTCAATGTATGCTTATTGAGTATGAATGAATGAATGAATGAATGAATGAATTGAAGTGGAAATTTTGAGTTTCTTTGGAGACTCAGTTGTGTTGTGTGATGTTTTTCTGGAAACCATCTTATGAAAGGATGTTTTTCTGAGAACAGACACATGATGTTTTTCTGGAAACTGCCTGGGAAAAAGGCATGTGACAATTTTCTGGAGTAGAAATGGAGAGAGCACGTGAGGTTTGGAAAGAGTATAACAGGCAGTGGATCGTACTGTGTGGCATTGGTTCACCTTGCCTTCTTTGTTTATCATTGTTTATATGACTTTGTAGACAGAAATGCACCAAAGATTTTCTTGTGATATTCCAGCAGCCCCTTGCCACTTCCTTAGACTTGGGCTGATTGGCAGAGCCTTGCAGTTTCTACTGAACCAAACTGCCATTGCTGGTGTTTTCGAGTGGATCAAGCTGCTGCTGCTGATTCCTGTGAACTGAACCATTTCTAAATAGGTCCACATTCCTCTTTGCCCTACTAACCTGTCCTATCCACTGCCTCTGGTGGGCTAGAAAGAAAGGTAAAGCATTAAAAAAAAACCTTATTAAAGTAGGTTTTGAAAAATCTAAGCTTACAATGAATGAATGCATGTTGGAAGTACTCATGGGTAGGCTGGATAATACCACCCCCAGGGCAGCTCTGCACTCTTGCTTTCCTGCCCTTCTTCAGGGAGAAGAGACCATTGTCTCCATCGCCCCTGCTGGGTGGGAGTACAGAAGACAAGTGGGTTGTTTGAATTTCACTCTGAGGTCAGCTTAATGACCTATCTATTTGTTCATACCCCACCTCATTCCATAAAGGATTAGATGTGGCTTACAGCGCATTAGTGAAACACAAAGACAGGGATATAATTAGGTGAGGGAAAGGGCCAATCAGGACTGATTGCCCAGAATTCAAAGTCACCTATGCCTGAGCTGTTTGCTGGACACTCAGTTTGCAGGCAACCCAAAGCAGAAGACACAAAACTTCCTGTGAAACTGGATGGTATCACACGAAGGAGTGTGGGACTGTGGCTGACGCTGTGGGCAGTTACTGTGTCTCTCCAGACGGCTGGGCTAGTGGACCCAGCCTTACACACACTGGTGCAATAAGGAGAACAAGGTTTAGAAGGACGAGAGAGGGTCTGGAGGCCTCACTTTGAGAATCTAACGCCAAGTGGCTGCATTTCTTACTCTGTCCTGTTCTCCATGCTGGCGCAGTTGATGACCGTTCCCCTCACCTTCTTCCTATGGGTGCTACGTCATCTACTTTCCACTTACCAGGTCAGTTGGAGACACTCTCACTGTTTGGTTTTGTTTGGGTCTTTATGTGTCTGATCTAATCTCCTGCTGAGGTCCCCCACTCAACACCAGTTGACTCATCAGTTGTGAACACGGCAGGAGGCAGGCATGAGAGCCAGTTCATATTCTGATCTTTTACACAGACAGCCTTTGTTCCAGGACTGGAGTTACTCATCAGAGCTTGCTGAAGTGGCATATCTGGAAAGGTGGATTTGGCAGTCAGCCACCAGGTGGCTGTGCCAGCTTTGTTCCCTGGACTCTGGCTTACTTTAGCTGCCCCTCCCTACCAGGGATGCCACACCAAACAAGGATCCCGCCCTTTAAAAAGCCAGTCATCTCTTTCCAGCAAGGAGAGCCCAGCTGTCGGAATACTCTGTAGCGACGGATTCTCTTTCATAGAAACCTCAAGATGTTGATAAAACAGATAGAAGAGTGTATCAGGGAGCTGGGGGTGGGGGGAGGGAAGGGTTCCCACCGTCAACAACAGTATGGCTCTCAGGTACCTTAAGAGCAATTTAAAATGAAAGAAAATGGAAGCAACCTAAAGCCCACCAATGAGCAAACAGATAAGCTGCATTCATCCATAGAGAGGAACATAGAAAGGATAAACTCAGCGAGAACATGAGCTACTGACTATCATTGTGCCTCTGGTGGATCTAAAAAGCATCATCGATACAAGAAGCCAGTTGCCAAAGAGTCCATTTGTATGAGGCTCTAAAAACAGCCATGGCAGTTCCATAAGTCAGAACAGCAGCTGTCTGGGCCCAGTGTGACCTGAGGCGGAGGAGAGACTTCACAGTGGGATGAGGAGTGTCAGTCCTGTTGTGGACAGTGGTCACACAGCTGTGTAACTGCTCACCAAGCATTCCAGACTGCCCAAGTGTGTTCTTGCAGATTTTACTTCCAAGAAGTTTTAAAAGCTAGAGTGAAGAAATCATTGTTGATTCTAGAAGTTAGT
The DNA here is from genome assembly GCA_019843965.1 of Rhynchomys soricoides. Taxonomy (NCBI): domain Eukaryota; kingdom Metazoa; phylum Chordata; class Mammalia; order Rodentia; family Muridae; genus Rhynchomys; species Rhynchomys soricoides. The sequence continues at coordinate 8,914,384 of JADRCH010000073.1, read as the reverse complement.
CCTGACACACCTGCTTCATTAGGCTTGAAACATCGGTTGGTCTCAGTTCTTGTATAAATATATCTGAAGATAAAAGAAAAAAAGCCTTTCAACGTCACTTAAGTGAATTTGTAGAAGCTGAACACCCAGTGTAAAACAGTACAAGCTCACAGATTTCTCAAAGGAAGGTGATTTGCTGCACTTCAGCCCTCCCCATCACCCCTGTTTCCTCTAAAGCATCTTCTACTCCTTTCTGGAAATCCCTAAAAAGACCACACATAGACTCACAAAATGTTCTGTAACCACCACTGTGATTTTGCTCATCTTTCCAGGCACCTCTGCCTGTTGTCCCTACTGTCCAAGCCACAAACAGGAGGAAGGTTGTGCCCCAAGGTGCCACTGTTCTTGGAGCACTTTCAAAGACTTCTTTCTCCTGTCTGTTCCCAGAAGTGTGTAGTTATGGGCAGAGAGGGAGGGAGAGACAGAGATACACACACACACACACACACACACACACACACACACACACACACACGGGGGGGGGGAGATAGATAGATAGATAGTTAGATAGATAGATAGATAGATAGTTAGATAGATAGATAGATAGATCATCATTCTTAGGTCCAGTCAGGGAGACTGCTGTCTGCTCTGGAATGCCCTTCTTTCTTGAAACTTGGAGTGTCTCCTGGGACCTGTAAAGAGGTATGGCTTCCTGTTGGAAAGGCTTAGTCAGCAGATTGCTCTCTCCCATTGCCTGGTACAGTGTTGTTTTCAAGGATCCCTGGAGATTATGCCACTGGAAAGATAAAGAGATGTTTATTTAGAGAGTTTCTCATATTAGACTAAGCACAAGGTCAAAGCTTTGGGTATCCATGGCCTAGTATTGTCTGTATTCTCATTGGTATGGGGTGTTCTTCCAGTGCTTAACACCAGTGGCAGTGGGTACCCTGTGACCTATGTGCTTTCTGACAACACGACAGTCAAGGAAATCCCCTCACAAACTAGACAGGGTCTAGTTTGACATATTTTTCTGGAAGTGACTTTGCTCATCTCTTTGAAGGTTTTAGGTATCAGTGCCAATGTCGTGGTCTCCCAGGCTGTTCTCAAGCCTTTCAGAATAAGAGGGTCTACTGCATGAATAGGATCTATTTTTCTGGATCTTCTCTTGGGCCCTCTCCTAGAGCTCCTGATAGTAGGAGTGTTTGGAAGGCAAGGGAACAGGACACATCAGGGGATATCACAGTCCATGCTCATCATGGAATGTGATGATGTCACATGATGTCAGCCAAGTATGACAAGCACAGAATCCCAGCACATGGGAGGCAGAGCAGAATCAGGAATTCGAGGTCATCCTCAGTTGCACAGCAAGTGAGTTTGAAGCCCGTTTGGTTTACGTATGCCAAAACAGAACAAAACAAACCCCTCTACAAACAATAAACCACCACCAAACCTTGACCATGTATTAGCAACACCACGATTACAGACTAGACAAAACCCAAAGAAAAGACAAATATCAAAAGACTTGGGGGAGCAAAGTAGGTTAGCGATATGGCTTGATAGTTGAGAGCGATTGTTTCTCTTGTACAGGGCCAAGGTTCAGTTCCCAGCACCCACTTGGCAGCTGTAACTCCAGTTCCAGGGGATCCAATGCTCTCTTCTGGCCTCCATGAGCATCAGGTATGCATGTGGTGCACATACATACATGTAGGCAAAACACTCAGACATATAACATTGGGGGCCAGAGAGATGGTTTGGTGATTAAGAGCACGTGTTGATCTTCAAGAGGATCCAGGTTCAATTCCCAGCAGCCATTGGTGGCTCACAGCCATCTGTAACTCCAGATCCATGGAATCCAGTGTCCCCTTCTAGCTTCTGCTAGCACCAGACATGCACATGGTATACAAGCAAAACATCCATGTACATAAAACAATAGCAGAATGCTTTAAACCTATGTTTTCTCTGTTTTGCCATAAAATTCCCACAAGAAAACAAATGACAACCTACTTTCAATGAAGTTCAGAGCAGCCTCTGAGGGGGTGATGGGTAGCAGCATGTGCTGTGGTATGGTCCCTGAGTAACAGAGCCAACATGAAAGATACAGCGACCAGGGAGCTGCAGAGAGAAGCACTGCCTTGCTCAGATCTGAGTGGGGCTTCAGAAAGCGCAGACAGCTACAGAGAGCTTGGATGGAGCAACAGCGTGGTGTCACTTTTTGACCCATACAGGGGATATTAAGGGACACTGATGGAACAATGCCTCTTTTCTTTCCTTGATTCTAAATATTCGTCAGTGCACTTGAGAAATCTGCCAATACATCTTAAGGTCAAACGATTTAAATAAAGATCCTATACAAAGTCCAGAGCCCTGCACACCTAAGGGGACTTTGGCATCTCTCTGTGCCAAGCTAGGAATCTCTGGACTCCAGAAGCGGCTTCCTTCAGTTTGGTCCCCAGTATATCACGAAATCATTCCCTCGACTTCTTCAAGGCTAACACAGCACCAGGAAACCTACTCTAGGGCTGATGTCCTCTAGCCCGGCAGAACCCTTCTCAAAGTGAGAACAAGTACCTACCTCCAGAAGCTGAAAACTGGCACCTTTCAAAAATGGTCATTTTCCAGGCTCAGCTGTCACAATCTCTCCCCCAACCCACCCTGCCATTTCAGGGCAAAAACCACTGAGAGTTAGCGTTAGCCACCTGTGTGTGGAGTTTCAGAAACTAGCTATAACCCTGTAAGGCTCATGACAGGCCATGCCACTGAGGGGTCCATCTCCTCTTGAGAAGCACAACAACAATTTATTTCATACAATATTTTTTAGAACTAAATGTGTAGAGCTTAGCACATGAGGCTGTTCCGTTGTCTCTTCTTTCTTTGGCAGCAGCAGCTTGGCTCAATCCTGTGGAAGCAGCAGGTGTTCATTTGCTCATTTGCATAGTGAAAAGGCTACTTTCCCCAAAGGTGGCTTACATTTCTTGGGTCCATCCAGATCAGGAGTTAGAGCAGGGCTGGGTTGCAGGAACGGGGAATGTGGTTATACAGACCTTTGAGTGGGTAGTAGGAAAACCATAGCCAACTCAGAAAGATCAGGAAACATTCAAACAAGAGCTGATAAAGGCCCCCAAAGGAGGAGAAAACACTAAAGATGTCAGGAGATGGACGTTTCCTGCAATGCACACACTGTCCAGCTGTGAATCTAGACACATAGTGATTAGATCAACCGAAACATAACTGTCATGGGCCCAGCACTTAGAGCCCACAATGCACCTCCCTTTCCCCCGCCAATACCCAGCTTCAGCCTTAACATTCAAGGCCCAGTGCTGAGGGAGCCACACACAGCATCTGTTTTCATCTGGGGACAACTGGAGCTCTGTGCCACCTTTTCTGCTTTGGACACTACCCAGCACCCAGCTCCTGCTGGGTTCCTTGACCATGAGCAACTTGTCTGTCCTTAGCTGTGCCAGCCCAGGAGAAGCAGCAGACAGAGGCCCCTCGGGCTGTGAGCAGGAAAACAGAGCCTCTGGAGGATGTGGCTATGATTTCTTCATAAAGAATGCTCTCTGGAATTAAGATGCTATTGAAAATGAAGCTTGGGAGTGGGAGAGGGAGAGTGACAGGCTCAGAGAGAAACCAGCTGCTGTTTCACTGACTTTGCACCTAACTGGTGTTGGGGAGAACTAGGTCTTTATCCTGCATGGCAGGTGACTCTGCTATGGGACAATCGAGCCACTACCAGGCGAGTAGCCCCACCCTCCTTCTGCAAAGTGACCACAAAACCCTCAGTTTTGTTCTGACTCGGTCTAAACATCTGCAGTGTCTTCCCATCTGAGACACAATGATGTCACCCTTACCACTGACCATCCATCTTCATCCTCACCACTGACCATCCCTGATGTTCTCTGAACATATCTGTCTACGGCAGGTACGGACACTGTCAAGCTCTGTCAAGCAGAGGTTGCAAACCTCTGCTCTTTAGACACCCCCAGTGGAAAGAATGAAAAACTAAATGCAGTATCTGTGACACGCAGCAGCTCTGCACTACGGGCATTGGGGCTTCACAGGTTTACTACATGCCTTGCTCAGGACCTTTCTGCACAGGGCACAGTCCTTGCTGGGACACTGAATTCCAGCTGGCTGCAGAGCTGAGAAGACCCAGTGATGTGAGCAAAGAGATGTATGTGTAACCTGGAAACGGCCTGGAGATGTGAGGAGCAGGCCTGGAGCCCCACCTGCCATTCCTGAGAGCAGGGTGAGGCTTGGGCATCTTGCCAAGTGACAAGCCTCTATCACTGTCCCCAGGAGACAGTGCCATGAGAGATGGCCTCATGGGACAGGAAAGGAAGCAGGGAAGTGAGGAAGATCAGACTGAGAACACAGGCAGTGCTGAGGGCTCTACACGGAGTGACCAGGTCTGGGGTCTGTCTACCACGAGGGCCTTCTCCATGGTGGATGATGGAGTGGTCAGGCTGTCCTGAGACAGAAGAGATGAGCTGCCTTGTAAGAAGCACATAAGTGTGTGAGTCCAAGGCCACCAGATTTGTGTGGGGGAAAAAAAAGGAATAGAAAAGAAAAGAAAAGAAAGCCCTCTGTGTAGTCAGTCCTCTAGAGCAAGAAATGTCGCCGTGCATATTAATGGGTGCAGTTCCACAGCAGAGGACACAGCCTGGTGAAAAGGCTGTGGTGAACTTCCCCTTCCGACCTTCTGCAAGGCCAGACTGGTGCAGTGTGCAAGCTCTACAGCTGTAGGTTTGATCAGATTTTTACTGAGACCATTTGAAGTTGCAGCTTTTCTTAATTCTCTTTTAGATATTTATTTTACTTTATGTGTGTGAGTGTTTGCCTGCGCATATGTATGTGCCTTATTATCAGTGTGCTTGGTATCCACAGAGGCCAGAAGAGGGTATTGGATCTCCTGGAACTGGGGTTATTGATGGTTGCAAACCACAGTGTGGGTGCTGGGAACTGAACCCAGGACCTCTGCAAGAGCAACAAATGCTCTTCACCACTGAGCCATCTCACCAGTTCCTGCTTGAATGAAAACAATATAGCCTTAGAAGACAACCTAGCCTTTGCTTCTGAAGATTCTCATGGTCTCCTTTGAGCATGACTCTAGAATCAATTGTTCTGACAGGAGGGGGAAGCATTGTATACTGCCTCAGCACAGTCCCACTGGGAGAAGGGAAGCACATTCTTGGTTTTCAATGGCTAGACACTCACAAGGAGAGCATGAGCTCTGGGGCCACATCTGGTGCCACATGGGAAGGGAACATTGCCACAGCTTTGGGAATGAGGAAGAAGGCAGAGATGACATCCTGATATGTGGGGGAGACTCCTTATCCAAATGTGGAAGTGCTGCTCTGGACACATGAGGGAAGGGCCTTGCATTCCCTATGCACCCGTCACACTTTCTGGGAGAGTCCTAATGCCTGGCAGCCCGGGAGTGGCAGCCGGGCAGGTCTCAAGGCCCCGCGTGCTTCCCTGTTCTTACCCCCACCTTCTACTTCTCGGGTGACCTAGGCTGATGGTTCTGTTTGTCCGGCTACTAGCCAGGACTTGCTCAAGCAGGACAACTCACAAGCTCCAAAGACCAGTTCTCTAGCTGCCTGGCCCAGCAGGTCAACACATGAAGGAGAGCACAAGAGCAAGCAGGCGTGCGTGCATGTGTGAGGACATGCACACGTGTAAGGGCTCTGTGGAGTCCCTGCAGAAAGAGTCCTCCTTGTGGGTGTCTTTGTCCATGTGTTCTATCTGCTCCCCAGCCAGTCATCCCAGGGAATCACCACCCACTGCCTTCCCTTTCTCTGAAGGTTCCCAAGAGCAGAGTTTTTATTGAAGGAACAAAGGGCTTGCATTTAATGACAGTTCCAGCTGTGTGTGAGGTAAGGCTCAGCAGTAGACCTCATGGAGGAGTCAAAAGGCTGTGGGGCCAGCTCTACCCTCTGAGGACAGAAGGTCACAGAGGACTCCCTTGCTTTTAGGTGTCCTGAGTCCTGAATGTCCCCTCCATTATGCCCTGCCCAGTCCTACGAGCTCAATCCCTCTGCTTCTCAGTGGTTCCAGTCTAGCCTTGCTGTGGTGTGGAGTGAGCAGCAGACTGTCACCAAGCCTGTGCAGATCACCTCCTGTGTTGGATAACTTTATGTCAACGCAAGCTAAAGTCATTTGAAAGGAGGGAACCTCAATTAAGAAAATCATTCCTCTTTTGAGTTTTCTTTTTCTTTTTTAAAGAATTAATCTATTTTTTATTTCTATGAGTATACTGCAGCTGTCTTCAGACACACACCAGAAGAGGACATCGGATCTCTTTACAGATGGTTGTGAGTCACCATGTAGTTGCTGGGAATTGAACTCAGGGCTTCTGGAAGAGCAGCCAGTGCTCTTAACCACTGAGCCATCTCTCCAGCCCCCCTTTGAGTTTTCTTCTGGCACCCTTGACCCTTCTGGCTCCTACAGTCCTCCCCCTCACTCACAGGATTCGCTGGGTTTCACCCAACATCTGGCTGTGGGTGTCTGCACCTGTCTCCATCAGTTCCAGGACGGAGCCTCTCTGATGGTGATTGTGCCAGGCTCCTGTCTATGAGTATCATGATACTCATATGATACTTAGTAGAAATAATTTTTTTACTTATTTTTTCTGGGTGTGTTTGGTTCTATCTTAGATCTCTGGGCCATCTGGCCTCTGCTTTCTGGTCCTCCAGGAATCAGGGAGCCTGTATGTATCTAACGTAAGCTCTCTGCATATACTTGTGTAGCTTGGTATTTTGTGTGGGACTCCTAGTAGAGGGGGCAGGGGCTGTTTCTGGTGCTTTTTCCTGCTTTGGGGACCCTTGTCCTCCCACTGAGGACCTTAATATGAGGGGAGGTACCTAGCCTTATCAATTGCAACTTGATATGCCATGTGTGGTTGCTATCCATAGAAAGCCTGTCCTTTTCTGAAGGGATGGAGGAGGAGGGGAGGGGAGGGGAGGGGAAATCAGGAAAGGAGGGACTGGGAGGAGAGGAGGGGGAACGGTCAGGATATGAAGGGAAAAATGGATTTAAATATATAAAGAAAAATATATAAAACAAGTTATTAAATGAAAGCATAAATGTCAAAAAAGAAACAAAGGAAGGAAGGAGGAAAGGAAGGAAGAAAGGAAGAAGGAAGGAGGGAAGGAAGGAAGAAAAGGCTTCCATAGGATGGGTTATAGGAGGGACTTAGATCTGGATGTAAAGTGAATAAATAAATTACTGGAAAAGCCTGTAGGGCCTTTTCTTATTGGTGATTGATGGGGGAGGGTCCAGTCCGTTGTGGGTGAGGCCATCCCTGGGCTGATGGTCTTGGGTTCTATAAGAAAGCAAGCTGAGCAAGCTGAGAGGAGCAAGCCAGCAAGCTGTACCCTTCTATGGTCCTGTATTATCTCTTACCTCCAGGTTCCTGCCTTGTTTGAGTTCAGGTTCTGACTTCCTTTGGGGATGAACATCTTTATGGAAGTGTAAGCCAAATAAACCCTTTCCTCTCCAACATGCTTTGGTAATAGCATTTCATCACAACCATACTAACCTGACTAAGACACATTCTTCACAGGGTACACAACTATCCCTTTGTTGAATGGGGGTTTTGACCTGGGAGAGGCCCCAGAGTCTCAGGATGGTTTCATGTCAGGTTACCGGAAGCCAACTGGCTCTCCTCAAAGCTAGAATGGGGTATCGTGGCCTTAACCCCAGGGATTATGAATGAGAGGCTCCCAGGCACAACTGAAGAGACTAGGGGGGGGAAGCGGAGGGGATGACAAGGGTGCCATCTACTCTGATGTCTGGCACCAGCCTCCCCAAAGGAGTTTCAGAGAAGAAATGACACCTTAGAGCTGGTATCACCTAAGGTAAAGGACAGAGCTTGCATCTGTCAACATCAGCTGCCTTCAATCTCAACACCTACATCAGTTGATCTTCAGGGAGTGGGGTGTGTGTGTGTGTGTGTGTGTGTGTGTGTGTGTGTGTGTTATGAACCCCTTGGATGACTTCTTATCCCTGAGAGTAAAGATAGCTCCACGCATCCAAGGACACACTTCACAGGAAGGATGGGTACAGGGTGCTCAAAGCAAAGCTCTCAGAGGATGTAGCCCGAGGCTACCAAACATGGCTAGATTCCAGATAGCCTGCTGACCAGGGTGGGGCTGGCAGCAGAAGTAAGGTGCTCTGGTGCTGGTGACAGAGGTGGTCTGCCTGAGCACTCACTATAAGCTCTGTCTAAACCAAGCCTTAAACAGAACCCACAGGTGCCCAAGGACATTCAGCGTTTCTCTCCCAGATTTGTGACATTTCCCCTTCGAGTCCACTCCTTCCTCTAAGCGCAGGATTCCCCTTCCTTTGTTCCTCTCCCACTGCTCTTTGTGCCATCTAGCTGCTCAGATTGCTGTGCATCCCCTCAGGTGTGCTACAGGCACCAGCTTTGAAATGGCCTTGGAATGATGCTCAGCGCAACCTGCCACATACACTTGAGCAAGTCGAAAGCTCTCCTAGCTTCACTCTCCACTGTAAACATCCCTAGAGCAGAACGTGCCTCTAAGGGTGATTCTGGGAAGTACTTAGCACTGGATCTGGCATGGCTATGCCTAGTGAGTGCTACTGGTGGTGGAAAAAGGATTGACTTCGTTCTTTGTGCAGACAAGGCCTCCCAGAATGCCAGGACCCTTGAGGTCAGGCACCAGCCGCATTGCTTATCTAGAGGGACATAGGGGTGCACCCAGGACATCTGGGCTAGAGAGAAGCCAGTGGCCCTGCCCTGTTACTGTATCAGCAAAGGCTAGGCTAGCCAGACTCCTCACTGAGTTCTTTCCTTATCCACATCAGAGCGGGGAAGCCAATGGGACCAATACAGGAGGTCCCTACCAAGGGGTGGACTCACTTCCGGGAAGAAATGCAAAGCTGTGAGCTGAAGGCGATAGAAAGAAGGCTGGAAGCTATTCCGTAAGGGAGGGCAGTGGACAGAGCCAGGCAGGGCACAGGCTGTCTCTGTCCAGCAGGCCTGCTGACTTGGATAGGACTCAACCCCAGGCATAGCCATCCACCTCTCTAGAGCTTTATCCACCATCTTCCTAGCACCTTAGACCTCCCTGGCTGGCTCCCTGAATTGGAAACTTAAGAGTTCTTTAGAGAGTCGGTTGGATGGTGTTTTGCTGGGGCAAACACGTGAGGGAGTGTTTCATTAAAATGGACACAAGGTTAAAGGCTAAGGCAGACTCGTGAAGGAACATTTCGTGAAGCAGACACACGTGAAAGGACACGTGATGAGGGAGTCTTTGCTAACAACACGCATGTGTTGGCCCGCCTTACAATGTGTAGTTGAGCTGCAATTCATCAGGACTCCATAGAGAGAAGCACACCAAAAACCTGGTGGTGTGCCACGGTTTGATATCCCTTTTGTGGACTTGGGCTGATTGAATGCATGTGCTGAGGCAAGACCCAAGCTGAGGCAAGGCACATGGAGGACACATGCTGTTTGGAGGGTATAAATAGGACTCCACAGAGTGACAGAGACTGGCATCTTCGCTGATCCTCACTTCTCTGAGAGAGGCACAGCTGAGAACATCTCCTGGTGTTCCTCCTGGTCCCTCCTGCTGATTCAAGCTGAGGCTGAGGCCTGGCTGTCTGTGCTAGGTCATGCCACCACTATTGCTAACCCGACTCTACCGAACTGAACTGCTGGTGTATCCATGAAGTGTTTGTGAGTGGATTGACCTGTGAACTGAACTGATTTCCAGACAACTGGAAATCAGCAGCAGTTGCTGGATTTCCAGCAACTGGAGTTGCTTCAAAGAACCATTTCTAAACAGGTCCACTTCCCCCGTATCCTTTCTTTTTCACTACCTCTGGTGGGTGGTGGGCCACAAGGGAGGTTAAAGTGTTTAGGAACCATCATTAAAAGTAAGGTTTGAAAAAATTAAAGTTACCGCTACCAGCTTAATACCCTTACTTAATCCTCTTGCCACCACTAGGGAGAATGAAGCCAACTGTGAAGGCTACTCTCTAGGGTGGGAAGTCACAGTCTTACCTACAGCTACAGTCTGGCAAGGGCCTCCATTGGTGGGGGCTTTTAGGGAGAGTGGCCTTGGCATCTTTGGGTCCTAGGAGAACAGGATGTAACCCAGAAGGCACATGCATGAAAAGAAGTACTTGCCCTGGAGAAAGGGATCTGGAGGCTGGGAGAGTGTTGGTGGCAGGCCATTCTAGACATTGTGATCCAGCATTACACACAGGAGAAAACAACTCTGCCAGAGGCTAGCCCAGGAGAAACAAGACCCAACTGCTTATTAGGTGGTACTCATTGGTCAGTGAGAGAGCTCTGAGTAACACCGTAGTCACTTCAGATATACACTGGAATGGGGACACACACACACACACACACACACACACACAGCCTCACTCCCAGATCTGCTAACAGTGCCATCCACAGTAAACCCAAGGGCACATTGCCTCAATTTCCAAATGCTCAGAAAGAAAAGTTTGCATGGGTTAGTAGTCTTGGGACCTCCATGACACACTGAATAGGGAGAAGTCACATAGTCTGTTCTGAAGTTGCTCTAGGCTGCAGAGGGCTTGGGTTGTGTTCTCTCAGCACAGGGCACAGCAGCACATTTCAGTTCTAGGTGCTTCTGAGATGCTTGTAGGGAGAGGGAAGCACGCCCTGAGCTGCCTCTACAGCTAAGTTGAGGAAACTAAGCAGAGGTGTTCAGTGAGGCAGAAGGATAGCCATGATAGACACACACAGACACTGTGCAAGGGGTGTCTTGCACAGTGGAGACCAGAAAAAGAGGAGGCCAGAAACATGACCATTGGGTCAGGCAGTGAACAGTCCCTGGAAACATGACAAGGCCCAGTTCAGTGAAGACAGAAGCTACACAATGTGCAGTGTCCCTCTGGACATTTTGGGAGCTCGGCTGCCAGACATGGATGGTGTTTGTTTTTCCTGTGCCAGGAATGGGACATTATACTCAACAGGCGAACACTCTACCACTGAGCCACACCCTCGTCCTCCAAGAGGGAACTTTAAGGTGGATTTCTGCTGCAGATAGGAGGACTCAGGGGAGAGAGAGCTGTAGCACAGCAGGAGGAAGGATAAAGAAAAGCAACACCACAAAGCAGAGCTCTGGAAGCTGGAAGCTCCTTCCACAGGAACAAGGATCTGAGGGGGACATCTAATTCCAGTGTGTGTGAAGGACATTAGTCCTTCCTGTTTGCTGTGTGGGGGCTGGGTGGGAAGAAGTACCCAGGTAGTTTGTGTTGGGAGCCAGGGTAGAGGTGACGAGAAAAGTTGTCTTCAACAGCAAGACCCCTGGAGTCGTGAGCAGTTCAAGTCCCTGCTGTGCTAATAGGAATTCCAAAAGGCATCTTTAGATGTTCTGTAACAGATCACAAACGGTATGGGCTGTTTATCACTATCTAGGTCACATTTATCAAAACACAGAAACCTGAGCTCTCTTTAATCCATGAGATGAAAGTGGGATCCGGACAGTAGCAAGAATACAAAGGAATATTTTGTCAGTGTGACCTCAAAATCACAGGGTTTTAGAAAGAGTGTAGCCAATACCCAGGGCAGATTTACAGAGGAAGGTTAACCACCTCTCTCCCCTTCTGTGTGTGACACCTGAATTAGCCAGTATGGCTCTACACCACCAACAGAAGGTAGTGACCCCTTGGGGAATACAAGTGACTATTATGTATAAACATCAGTCCATTAAGTTAGACAACTTCTTCTTGAAAGCCATTGCTGTATATTAAGCTCTGGAAACGAACATTTTCAAGTTTAATGCCTGTTAAGTCACACGTTTATTTCCAGAACGCTGTCTCCAGAACACAGGTGTTGCCCCTAGCTTGCCTGCCTCACAGAGGATCCTTTCTCTTCATTTTCCTCTCATAGGCTACCCAGTAATTTCTACTTCTCTGAAGAAAACTAATTCTGCTCCAACAGAGCATGACCATGCATTCACTGTAGCCTGGGTTAGTGATAAAACCCTGTCTTGGCAGGGGGTCCCACAAACACTTTATTTTTGTCTCACAGTCTCCGTGTCCAAAATTCAAAGTAGACAGGTGGCCTGAAAGGTTCTGCTCTCCACCACTGCTTTGGTCAGGATGTGCTATGGCCTCAGGAGATGTACAAACAACCAGAGTTCCCAGACACTAGGGTCCAGTGTCATTTCAGGGCCCCACAGAGAGCTGGAATCAAGTAGGGTGTTTGGGAGGGAACCTGGGTGGAGTCCAGGAGCTGAAAGCATGTCAGCCAGCTCTGTGGGTGGTGACTCAGTGGGAAACGATGTAGAGAAGAACAACGAGCAGAGATCTGGCCAAGAGTGCGGTGCGGACTGAGAGCTGTCTCGGGCACCCTGTACAGCTAAAGCAGTGCAGTGACTCAGTCAGCCTTTCAGCGCGCAGTTTGCACTGGGTCTATGATCTCAGGCCTATACTCTGAGCCGGTGGAGGCTAGGGGTGGCTGTGATGGAAGACCTGTCTCTCCTACTCTCCTACCCAGCCCTTCAACCACAGTGGAGGGAGCAAATGAAGTCAAAAGCTATCTTGAGAGGTCCTGCTGACCACAAACATGACGAGCTGTGCTTGTGGTTTAGAATAGCATCCCAGCTGAGAGGATGCGTGTAATCCCGAGTATGCAGAAGTCTGTCTGTGGTTCAATGTGGGACAGATTACAATCTGCCATGTGTTTCTAGGAAACACTGATATGGTTTTGCTGGGATTATTATTAGACCAGAGATGCCACAGGAAGAGCAGCTCACAGGGCCCATGGCTTCAGATCCATTTCTGCGGGCTCAGACCTTGGCAGCTTGTACCAGGAGAAGCCTGGCTGCTGCCTCTTGTGGACTCTGAGAATACCCGAGCAAGACCTGGGCTCAGTGCTCTCTTCCAGAGAGCTGGATGATTCCAGCTAAAGCATAGTGCCTATTTTAATATTATCAAGAAGTCTTATTGCTAGCCAAGAGACAGAGGCAGGAAAAGTGCCACAAATTTGAAGCTGGCCTCATCCATGCAGGATTCCAGGCCAGCAGGACTGTATAGTAAAGTCCTGCCATTAAAGAAAGAAAGAATGAATGAATAAATGAATGAATGAATGAAAGAAAATCACATTGACAACAAATTACTAAATATTACACTTGTTAAAGGAGTGGGAACAAGGGTAAGGGAATGTGTTGCATATTTATCTGTACATATAATTTTGATTTTTATACTACATAGACATACTATGTGTGTGTACAGTGTATATATACATACACATATATTTTTTTTTAAAAAGTGTCTCAAAAAGATTCAACTGCCACCTGGCATGCAGTTCATTCAAGTCACAGGTTCTGTCAGGCATGCCTTGGTCTTCCTGGTCTTTAGCTGTGAGCAATTTCTCCACAAAAGCCAGGGATTCCCACGTCTTGCACAGACACACAGACACTCACATACACACACAGACACACACTCACATACACACACAGACACACACAAACACACACACACACACACACACACACACACACACCTCTTCTCCCCAGTCTCCAGTGATCTCAAGATCTGTAGGCGAGACAGAATGGTGGCGTGAGACAGCTCCTGCATTGCAATTCTTGAAAGGGACAGGAATGAGGCCAGAGGGCCCTTGTGGAATGGAGGGAGGAGGCATCTGCAAGAGTCACTAAGACCCCTGAGCTTCTGAGACTCCCTCTCACTGCAGCCAAGGGTCACTAATGGGTCCATGCACCACCAGAGCTGTGAAACAGAAGAGCTACACCCCACAGTTCTTTAACCATCAGCTATTCTACGGCATTCAAGTAAATAAAATTAAAGACTGTTAAAACTGACCACACGATTCTAGGTTCCAGTGTTTGATTTATTCTCAAACTCAATTTATTGTAATTTTGATAGAGTTTCATTTAATTAAAGTTATTTTGGTTTTTATCAACAGATATCAGCAGCTTTTAATAACCATTAAAGCTCCAACACCCCGTGAGTTTTGTACTGTTGTAGTGCACTGGCCCAAAGCTGACCTTTTTCCTGTGAGCTGCCTCCTGGAGACGGCTGCTGTCAGACGCCTGGGGTCTATTATCAGAGCTCTAACCCCAGGGCCAGCTTCAGGAAGGTTCTCACATGTAAAGTTGTGTGGAGACTGCCCAGGGGCTGTGCTCCAGACTTTGGCTCCCACGGCCCTCGAGGCCTTTGACCTCGTGCAAGACCCTCCACCTGACTGGGTGAGCACAAGCAGCTACCTTCTGAGATGACTAAGGAGAGAACAGGACACCGTGCACCAACCCCTCTCCTCCCGTTCTCACATGTCCTCACACCTTCTCCAGAGGCCACTGGGGAAGAAGGGACATTCTGGGGAACTTTTTGTTTCTTCAACTGTGTCCCTACCAGATGGACACAGTTTACAGCTGGAGAGAGGGGTGGGCAGTTGTTTCCTTTATAAGAAGAACAGCATGAATATGATTTTCCACACGCTGACTCATGGGACTGTTGGTGTGTCCTGGACTTTGGCATATGGTTCTGTCTCTTGATGACTTGGAGATGGGGCTGGAGAAGCTGCTTTGATCCTAATAACATAATTTCTTCCATGGCTGGGTTTTACCCAATAAGGACACTTATTTCTTTCTCCAGTCTGGGGATACAGTGGGCACCTCTCACAGCCTCCTCCAGCCTGAGGATTCATCTGGCTATAGTTGAAGTCATCTGAACTGAGCTGCCCTATGAGGTGGTGCATCTTGGTGTGCAGAACCAAATGAAAATGTTTATGGGTATTACAGTCAGGCCCCCCTAACTGTCTTTTTAATGCCACCCAGCTTTTAGGGACATTTGACTGAGGAAGTTTTTCCCTGAAGTGATTCTGCTTATTCTCCTCAGTCATTCGTTTCCTTGGTTTCTACTTCCTGTTTCCCATCTTGACTGGGTTCCATTCACACCAAGGCAGCAAAGCCTCACCCCTCCCAGGCCTCACTCCTATGCCCAGTGTATAGCAGGCAGCAGGTGAGCACACGCCAGTTAGACGGGAAGTTAGGCCATCGGCCCAGTGTTGGGCCCCAGATCCCTCCGTGATCCAGAATACTATAAGATAAGGGAAATCAATTCAGAGTGCTGTTCTGAGCCAAGTAAAGAGACAGAAGATGGTAGCTGCTGAATTCATCAATTAACTTTTCTGTGACAAAAATAACTATAAGTAAGTACATGAGTGCTTTCCTGTTTGAAAATTCAAACAACATGGACATCTATGAAATAAAAAATGAAAGTGCTCCTCACTGCCCTGTTGTGGATGGCCCTGGTGCCGCCTGTTAATTCCGCTTTCCCAGGAGAGGCTGTCTGGAACAAGGAATGAGTCACATACTCAGGTGACTTATTGTGAACCTTCCCCCAATCACTGGGGGAGTAGGCGGGACTTCCGGGTTGGACGGAAGAAGAGAGGAGCAGGAGAGAGTTAGGGGCTTTTGAACAGGGATAGCTAAAGGGTAAGATGTAGCTGCTAGTGTCTCCAGTTTCATGGCGGCTCCGCCAGGATTCTACACCAGAGGAATTAGATTTAATATTGGCTTACAAGATCAGGATTCTAGTTGTTGTGCCCAGAGACTGAGTTACCATTGTTACTGAACTAAGTGTTGGTGTTTTCCTTCTCATGGCGACTGGACTGGGTTCTAGAGAGAAAGGTACTGCAGCAAAGCATGGGTTTGCCTGATGTGCACCACAGAGGCCGTGGGGGCTTTGAAGCATGGGGCTGGCGTGGTAGCAAACCACCAGTGGGAACTTAGTGAGCAGGGAGGAGAGATTTTGGAGTGCTGAGTCAGAGTCTCCACGAGATAAAACTGATGCCAGTGCAAGGCCCGCCAGCCAGCCAGGGCAGAGAGTTGCTGGCAGTAACGTGGATTCATCATTTTTAAGCTTTCCTGCAAGATTGCCCCACCCCCTTTTTCTCTCTGACTTGTCCTTCCTAGGGGAGGGGAAGCTTATCATCTGGTCTGAGACCAGCTGTGTGCTGCCCTGCAGTGTTTGGTCATCGAGGAGGTACAGGACCGTGGTTGTCCTGGGAGGTTTTTGTTTTTGTTTTTTTTCCCCCTACTGATGTTATAGCCACCTCACTGTGAGTAAGTACATTCTGTGATGCTTATACAATGATGTGATGCTCTAACAAATTTTTTTTTCAGAATGTGTTTATACCGTGAAGCAGCCCATGACTATATAGCCTAAGTGTAAAGACCCAAGTGAATGCTAGAAATCTATCTCTTGCCCAAATTAGAATTCTCCTTCATTAGCCCTTCTGCCATGATGTCTGCATTGGGAGGGAGGGCTCTGAGGAATCAGAACCAAGTTCTTATCTCTGCACACATACAAACACAGACATGCACATGCACCTGCCTCATATACCTACATAAGAACATAAATACAAGTGCATATGTTTTTTAATATGTGTTGCTGTGGGAAAGAGTCTTTTATATTCTTGAACTAGCTATGTAGCTAATGCTAAAAATAAGCTTCTGATTCCCATCACCCCCGCTTCACGATCCTGGGGTTACAGGTGTGCACCACTATACACACTTTATGCAGTGTTGGGGATAGAACAGAACCTATGGCTCCAGAAGACCCCAGGTACTATCAGGGACTTTGGAGGAAGGAAGAACTGAATTCAAGGCCATGCCCCATTCTCCTGTCTTTTGAGCCCCTGCAGACTTTA
Organism: Rhynchomys soricoides; assembly: GCA_019843965.1. Lineage (NCBI taxonomy): Eukaryota > Metazoa > Chordata > Mammalia > Rodentia > Muridae > Rhynchomys > Rhynchomys soricoides. The sequence continues at coordinate 8,897,724 of JADRCH010000073.1, read as the reverse complement.
TTGGACACCAAGGAGCAACCCCACCTAGAAGCTGGGGGACAGGGGTATATAAAGAATGGGTCTGGGAAGGGTTTGTATGTGAGGCTACGTGGAACCAATTCATCATTCCCTGTGACCTTGTGATTTCAGAGGCAGGAGGGTTACCCCAAGTGAGTCCCTGGATCCCCATCTGTACCCCAAGTTTCCTTCTGGCAACTGGCTTAGGTAGAATGATTTTGGGTGTGGACTGAGCTTGGCAAAGAGCTAAACAAAATCTCAGGAGGCAGTCTCTAAATTGTTTTCAATTCTATCTTGCAGGTGACCTGAGACAGTCCTTGACTCACATCCCCAACCTTGCCCCACAAGGGGTGAAGGTAGCTCTGCTATATAAAGCAGAGCCAGCGACCCAGCTATAGAGAAATCAACCCTCCAGCACAAGCTTGGGGGTCTCAGTGCTCTGTGTAGTCAGGAAGACATGCTGTTCTCAGGGTAATAGTAAGCAAAACTTATTAATTTAGTCCACAAAAGAGAATGGATCAATTGAGCATAATGAACGTTTGTTTACAGCTGGTAGACCAGTGATTTTAACCCATGAACCATGAGGTCTATAAATAGATTTGCCAACAAGTATATATGCACACATTCTGTAAAACTCAGGTTTCATTTTATTTAGGTGCCTACTTGGCAAATAAAACATTTTTTCATGGAAAGTGTCCAGTACCCTACCAAGTTAAACCTAATTCACTGTAAGAGATATAAAGCAAGATGTCATCGCTTGCTAGAATCAAATGACATTTGTGAATTTATTAAGACATGGAGAAATAGTTTAGGCCATAAAAAACAACTGTTAGTAATTTAAGTTCTGGTACCATATTCTGTGGGTTCAAATCCTGGCTTTTACTGTTTATGGGATCATGAATGCAAAATAGAGGTGCTATCACCTAGGCCACAGCCTGTTGTGAGGATTAAAGACTAATGTAATACTTGCAGAATTCTTAGACCTTCCCACATGTGTATCAGCACGATCTATGGGACTACACTCCTCACTCACTAGTAGATACTGAGTGCCTACTTCAGGTTCGGTGGGATCACTGGAATTAGGTGGTCAGACTCCACAGGCCCTCATGGACTGAGGAGAAAACAGTGGCTGGCAATCACAGACAGACATGTAGTTGAAAGTGTCTGCCCTGGGTTTCAGAGCCAAGGAGGAGCCCGAATGAGAAAAGGGCCAAGAGAATGCCACAGGTGAAGGACAGCAGCTACAGGATGGCTAACAGGTCTATAGGTTTATTCTTAGGCCTTCTGTGGAACAGTGTTTCTGAACTGCATTCCACAAATCACTGGTCACAGGAAATGCTTTAAGGATCCATGCCAAACAGCTGCAGAAAATGTGTACCCTGAACCCTATTGGGAAGACTCACAGTGTGAACTCACAATGTGCACCGTAATTCCTGAGTCTGAAAAGTCCTGCTGTTAAAAACCAAACACTAGGCCGGGTAGTGGTGGTGCACGCCTTTAATCCCAGCACTTGGGAAGCAGGGACAGGTGGATTTCTGAGTTCGAGGCCAGCCTGGTTTACAGAGTGAGTTCCAGGACAGCCAGGGCTACACAGAGAAACCCTGTCTCAAAAACAAAAACAAAACCAAACAAACAAAAAAAACCCCAAACACTATCTCTTTTACCTCTGCTCTCAGACTCTGCCCCACCAACCCTTCCAAAAGGCATACTTGGTAAATCAGTATCCAGCAGCAATGAATAACTTCAGAGAAGGACAGGAGGAATCTTCATGTCAGCACAGATGCTGCAGATGGGCACTGTGGCCATAGCAGCCTGGTAAGAACACTGGGAGAGAGGGGCTGAGCTGCATCATGGCAAGCATTCTTGTGTGGGGCAGGTGCCAGTGTCTAGAGATGATACCTTGAAAAGAGCTGTAAATTCTGAGGAAGAAGTGACCAGTGGTCTCGACAAAGATTATTTAAATAAAAAAAAAAAAAAAAAAAAAAAAAAGTCCATGAAGCGCACTGTTTCCCTTACTAGAATCTCCGCAAGAAAACCTGCCTGGCTTGGTTTGTCCCCCTAGAACCCAGCTCAGCCAGCAAGGAATGTCTGCCCAGTCTATACTCCAGGCTCACAGGGCAGTGGAGAGCCTGCAAAGAGAAGCATGCATTCTTTGACTTTGGCTACTGGAAGCTCTCAGTCAGTCAGTCAGTCAGTCAGTCTCTGTCTCTCTTTCCCTCTCTCCCTCCCTTTTCTCTTCAACCCCCTCCCACTCCCTTACCACTCTCCCTCCTTCTCTGACCCTCTCTCCTTCTTGTTTGGAGCAGGTATTCAAGCAGCTGGCTGAAGCTGTAGGCTGGGCGCTATGCTTCGTAGCCCTCCTCCTTCGGATTGACCCTGAAACCCAAGGTGACAGTTTGCATGCACACCTGATGTTTTCTGAATGTTTCCCATGCCCAGCGAACCCACCAAAGCAGGGCATGGCTGACAGAGGGAAGCATCTTCTACCTTTAGGGTAGAAGCACACTGGCCTAGCACTAGTAAGAGAATTGGTGAAAACCTGCTTGGAAGGGCTGACATGTGAATGGACATATGATTGCATATAAACCAGTTAGCACTGTGTCTGCCATTAAGTATGCAGAAGATGCTTTTTATTCCTGGTATTGTCTCCTGTGCAAACAATAAAAAAAACCCTCTGTAGGATATTCAGTAAATGCTTTGACTTTAAGGATTTTTTTTTAAAGATTTATGTATGTTTTGCCCACATATACATACATACATACATACATACATACATACATACACACATACACTATGTGCATGATCATAGAATTCAGAAGAAAGCATCAGACCCCCTGGGTCTGGAGTTTCAGAAGGTTTTGAGCCACCATGTGGGCACTGGAAACTGAGCCTACATCCCCTTCAAGGACAACAAGTTCCCTTCCATTGAGCCACCCCCACCCGCACCCCATGAGTGACTCATTACTTATGCTTGATGCATTCTGGGCTCTTGAAATTCATAGGGATCTTGGGCCTTGTGCTTGGCCTATGGAAAGTGACACTATTAGGAGGTGTGGCCTTGTTGAAATAGGTGTGGCCTTGTTGGAGGAAGTGTGTCACTGTGTGGGTGGGCTGTGAGGGCTCCTAGTACTCAAGCTCTGCCCAATGTGGAAGAGAGCCCCCTCCTGGCTGCCTGTAGAAGACGGTCTCTTTCTGGCTGCCTTTGGTTCAAGATGTGGAACTCAAAAACTCTGCATCTCCATGTCTGATGTCCAACTCCTTTCAGCTTTGTTGACTACAATACACTTCTTTCTCTTGGGCTGGTTCCACTTCCTATTAGCAGCTTTCCTTAGCAGGTATACCAAGGCTGTGGCATCTAGAACATCTTGGGGTCTGCAAGATGCAACAGTCTGCAGCTGTTAATGTAACAGTTTCTTGTTCCAATGTCTGATATCCACACATGGTTTTCTGGACTCCTCCAAAGAGCTAGAGTCATCTCTCCAACTCTGCCCTTTGTATCATTCTAGGTTCTGACGGAATCCATTCTACTGCTGCTGCTGTTCTTGGTGATCTTCCCATGGCACTGGAATCTCCAATATGCTAGGGTCTTCTGCTGCAGCTAGGCTTCCCTAATTGTCTCTCATAGGCTCTATTCATGGTGCTAAGCCTCAGTTTCTTTGCATGACCCCTTCATTCTTGCAACTGAGGCTGCACCTCCACCAATGGCCATTCCTGGTCTGTCACAGTGCCAAGTCTGAGTTGTTCTCCATGACCTCTTCATGCCTTCAAAACTAGTAGCACCTGGGTGATTCTTACATATTATCAAATCTGGCTGCCAGCCCGATGCCTATCTCTGGAACACAGTTTCTTTGTGCTCTCAGAAAATACTTCCCAGAAGATTTCATCTAAGTGGTGCTGGTCTCTTAATCACTGCTAATTTTTAAGCTCAGTTTGGCCAACATAAATAGTCCCAGTGACACCTTCTATTCTTTCCTCTGAAACCAGAACCATGTGGCTGAAAATGCTAAATTCTGCTGCTCGCTGGGGCTGGGTGTCCCTCTCCTTCCACATTCAATTACATCAACACTGACTTTGTTTATCAACTCCTTCACTGCCTAAGCTTGGCTGTCCTGGAACTTGCTCTGTAAACTAACTTCGAACTCAGATCTGCATGCCTCTGTGTCCTGAGTGATGGGATTAAAGGTGTGTACCTACACTTTTTAAATTCCCTTTACAAGATCTTTATAAGTTCTGGATTATAATTCATTCCAGATACAGTCAAGTTGACAATTGAGAATAGCCATCACAATCCACCCATTTTCAATTTGACATATCTCCTTTTGTCTAAGTGAAAATAACCAGGTCATAATAATGCCTAGCATAATAAAGCTATCCCTTAGTTCAACTGCAAACACAGAAACAATAAGCTTAGCTGGGTGGGATCCTGTCCTGAGGTCACCACTCCCTTAATTCCATTTTATATCCTTGACCACAGGCTTTAACTCCATTCCACTTCCTGGAGCCCTTTAGTACTTGAACCAAACTTTTGTATTTTTCCTTTCTAAGTGTGCTATGCTAGATCAAAATGATCTTCATGAGAGTAAACAAGAAGACAAAGTCTATGCTGGGCTTTTTTGAGACGTTCTTTGTCAATGCAATGAATCTAAATCTCTTCACTTTAGCCTCAAGCAGACTCTTCAGACAAGGTCCAAAAGCAGCCACATTTTCACCAAACTATTGTAAGAATGATCTGTAGGCAACGTGGTAAAATTCTTCTCCTCTGAAACCTTTGAGGCAGGCACTCACACCACCACCACCGTCTTCCACATTCCTACTAGGATGGTCCATTAAGCTCCACTTAAAACATTCCATTGCTTTCCAAATCCAAAGTCCCAAGATCCACATTCCTCCAAACAAAAACATGGTCAGGCCTGTCACAGCAATACCCTAGTCTATGGTACCAACTTTTGTCTTAGTTTGGTTTTTATTGCTGTGAAGAGACACCATGACCAAGGCAACTCTTATAAGGGAATCATTTAATTGGGGCTGCCTTACAGGTTCCTTGAGGTTCAGTCTTTATCATTATGGTGGGAAGCATGACAGCATGCAGGCAAACATGGTATTGGAGGAACCAAGAGTTCTACATCTTGATTCAATAGCGTGAGGAGACCTCAAAGCCTGCTGACACAGTAACACACTTCCTTCAAGACCACACCTCCAAATAGTGCCACTTCCTGTGGGCTAAGCGTATTCAAACCACCACAAGCTTTCCCAGGCTTATGATCCCAAACACTTTCTCTTGGACGTAGTCCTGCTCCTCAAGAGAATTATTTCACTTTGCTTCTCTCCGTCCAAGTCTCCCAAGGAAGAAGCTGGGAAAACCTACCCAGCTAAGGAAAAACAACTCCAGGGGCCCTGTGGGTTGTGCAGGAGGCTCTGCCAGAGCCCCATGAGGAAGCTTACTAACGAAGAGCTTGAGACCTGAAGAGGTTAAGTTACTGTAAGTGACTAGAATAGGAGTTTGGCATAGGCTATCAGACTCAGGCTCACACTTTCAACACAACTTAGCCCACTTTGAGAATCATTGGTGCTCCCCGGCTGTCCCCTTTGTCTTGGCAACTGAATGCATGCCGGCTAGCAGCTGTGGTTGGCAGACTGTTTATGCAGGCTATGCCAAAAAGCTCTACTTCTGTACCTGCCATGTAGTAGACACTCAACATTGTGGCGAGTTGGGGTCCTAGGTGGTGAAAGGATTCACTTGGGTCAGACTAGAAGAAGACAAATACATTCAGCTTACTGCAGGAGAGCCGTGGGGAGGGTTATTTTCATACAGAACCTGTTTTCTCTGTGGCTTTGATTGCCACCATGCAAATGGAGTGCAGTTCTGATTGGACGATGGTTTACTCTAGCAGGAGCGGGTGTGTGTGTGTGTGTGTGTGTGTGTGTGTGTGTGTTACAGCGTAGAGTCTGTAGTCAGAGCTTTGATGGGCTTTTCTCAGGCACGCCACTCCTAGAGTCCCCCTCACCTCACTTCCTCACAAATGTGTGCCAGACCTCCCATCTCCTGCTGCTTCTTGGCATCAGGACTTCACAGTTCAACACCTCACACCGCACGCACGCTTTACCCATGTCTTCTTTGTTACAATGGACTGTAGGTGGGAGGTGGGTCACTTATCCATTCAGTTAATGAGGCTGACAGAGACCTTCTCTGGGCTTGGCTCAATGCTGCAAGCTGGAGATGGAGACATGAGTGACGGGCAAGTGAGCATTCTACATTCTGTTCCAGGCACAAAGAATGGCATGCACAAAAGAGATGACAAGAGCTGGGTGCCTGTCATCCCAGCAGGAGAGGGGCTGAAGAAGGAGCAGAGGTCAGACCAGGCTGTGGCTGCTGAGAGAGTCTTCACTATGGATGAGTCCTCAGTTGATAATCCAATACCAAATGATCAGTCCTGAAATCATATACATACACGCAACAGTGAATGGAACCAGCAAGTTGTATTTACATACTTATGCATGTGCATGCGCGTATGCATGTGTGTGTGTGTCTGCATGCACATGTGTGCGCATGTGCACGTATCCGTGTGTATGTGTGTGTGTGCATGTGTGTGTGTGTGTGTGAGGGGTTGGAGGGAGGGAGAGAAGGGAGGAATGATGTAATTATATTTTCATTAAAATAAAATTTTAAAACTGTAGGATGATAAAATAAGAGGCATAAGCAGAGAGCGGTGAAAGAAAATAAAATAAAGGTCAAAGCAATATCAAAAGAAAAGACCAATAAACATTTGTGCACAGACGAGCCAGGCCTGGTGGCTATAATTCCAGCACTCAAGGGGATAAGGTAGGAGGATTGTGAGTGTGAGACCAGGCTGGGCAAGAGCCCGCCTCGAAAATAGAAGGACGAAATAAAAAACAAGAAAGGAAAGAAATGGATGAAATGTAAGTAGCAGCTGAACGTGTAAAAAGATGGTGATGTCTTCGTAAGTAACATGTAGTCTAGACAACTGTGGCTCCCTGGCCTTCCCCCCTCAGACTAGCGATTACCTGGATCTGCAGCTGCAAGGCTGTGAAGACACAGGCCTTCCTGTGCCCTGCTGGTGGACACATCAGCACAGCCACTAGTTACATCTATCAGATGAGAACCACGCAGGCCTCAGGTCCAGCCGTCCCCTTCTTGGAGTTTGTCCCACAAGCATCTGCATGCATGTGAAGCGCACATTGAAGCAAAGATCCCAAACCATTTGATTCTCATTAACAGGGACTGGTCAGATAAGCTAAGGACTGGCATTCTATTACCAAGAAGCCAAATCTGGCTCTTTGCCTGGTTTTGCAAACTAAGAAGAGTTTTAACATTTCTGGGGAGGAGGTCTCACTGAGCCAGGGTCTCACTCTGTAGCCAGTCTGACCTCATACTTAGGATGATTCTCCTGACTCAGCCTTCTCAGTGCTGGGATTACTGAGGCATGAGCTGCCATGCCCAGCTTTTAACATTTTTAAAAATCTAAAGGAAGATTCTGTTTCCATGATTCATGAGTTTTCTGGAAAATTCTTTCATTGTTCATAAATAAATCTTACGAAAACTTTGTCATGTTCCCTTCTTTGTATATTGTCTCTGCATTCTTACACAAGTGGGCTGAATACTTTCCACAGAGACTCTCTGACCTCATGGGTCCTAAAATATTTACTATCTGATGCATGACAGGGAAAGTTGGCTGGATTAGACTATATCCATGAGACTGAATGTTTAGCTATAGAAAGCAACGGGTGGTTCTTACCAATTGCTATGGAAACGCTCCTACAATCTATTACTGAGTTTTAAAAGAGTCGAAGTAGAAAGCATGAATCATATTTGATCTTGTGAGTGAAAGTGAAAGAATATTTTGCTTTATTTAGCATATATTTAATACATGTAATAATCATCTGGAACTAAATACAAGCAATTGGTTAATTGTGGTTATCTTTGCTGGAAGAAATTAAGGAACACAGATCAGAAAAGAAATTGTGTGTGTGCTTGCACAGGTGGCCATTACTCAAAAGGGTAAGCAAAACTCATGTTAGTTATTTTTAAACATTAGGTGTGCTTACTTTATGTATACAAATATCTGCCTACATGTGTGCATATGCATCACTGCATTCAGAAGAGGGCATCAAATACCCCTGGAACTAGAGTTAAAAACGGTTGTGAGCCATTTGGTGGGTTCTGGGAATCATTGCCCAGACATCTGCAAAGGCAGCAGGTATTCTTAACCACTGAGCCATCTCCAGCCCTGCAAAACTACTTTTTATATAAATATGCTGTGGTAGGGAGCAGGGGTTTGGATGGCTGCAAGGATCTGACTTTGTGGGTGGAATTAAGACTGGGCATGTTTGGAGCCTGACGGGAAAGAACCTCCATGGTGGGCTCAGGAGTATATAAAAGATCAGTTTGTTAAAAATAATAACCATAATTCTGGAAACAGGAATAGGAGGCGAACTGGCAGGTGGGGGGTGGGGTAGGTGTGTGTGTGTGTGTGTGTGTGTGTGTGTGTGTGTGTGAGAGAGAGAGAGAGAGAGAGAGAGAGGCTGCCTCTGAGGAGAGAACTTGGGAGGCTAGGAACATTCTTGTGGGAGAAGGGAGACCCTTTACTATAACTCTTGCTGCCTGCTTTCTAGAGTTTTCTTTTCACAAGGAAAAGGTCTTCAGCAAAACTACAAGGATGGCATAGTCCATGGGGAGGGGTGTGGTTATGGTCCATGGGGAGGGGTGTGGTTATGG
>JADRCH010000073.1:8861823-8881997 GCA_019843965.1 Rhynchomys soricoides | reverse complement strand
CACACACACACACACACCCCACAAACCTGCCCCCCCACACCCCACAGACCACACAGACACACACACATACACACACCCCACAGACCACACACCACAAACCCAACCTCCGTACACACCCCCACAGACCACACACACACACACACACACCAGTATTTCCCACACCTAAAAAATAATCAGTGCTGCTTATTTTTTAGAGTTAAACTGGAAGACAACTTTTCCAAAAAAAGCATGGTGGCCAGGACTGCATACGTGTCCCTTAGCGGAAGCAGGAAAGGCAGAAGCAGGAAGCTCTAGTCAGCATCTGTGATTTGCAGGAGGAAGACTATATTTCCTGTGTCGCTGGAAGGACACAGAGGGGAATTGTCTGTGACCATCCAGGAAGGTTAATGCAGCCACAAGACAGCAGTGTTCCCCAGCCTTCACAGGAATTCCACACACAGATCCAGCTCGACCTCCTCTCTCCTAATACACCCACTTCCAAAGACTCTTGATTCTTCACAGGCTTTTTCTAATTTAAGATGCCTCCACCAGCTTGGCAAATGTGGAGCTTCTCCAGTAGAGAGGAATTAGCTTGCAGAGGGGCCAGAGGAACAAAGGCCTCATTAGGATCAATCACTTATTCTGAGTACGCATGGCCAAGAATCTTTATTGATGATCTCATATACAAATGCAGTGGTAATTAAGACTACAATGCAAATGACTTTAGCTTAGCAACTCCCTCCGTAAGAGAAATTTACTAAATTAAGTCTGAGATTTTTTAAATTAGGTCTTATTTTAAAAAAAAAAAAAAAATCCCCTCGATTATAATTAGCCCCTCTGCTCCCTGCCATTCACCCCTTGGTAATGAAATTAGTTTAAAATAAAATCCATGGGACAGTTGGTGGTGCTGCCCACTGGTATAGTAGCACTGGCTCTTGGAATGCTGGTCTGTGACCCATCAGGGGAAGCAGAAGGGGTGGGACCTTCAAGGCCAGTCAGATGAGCCTGGCTGTGTTGCTGACACACAGCCTGGCAATTTTGTCTCTGGATAAGCCCTGGCTGCTGATCTGGATTCCCAGCACGGCAAGTGCTAAGTAAACGCTAGTTAAGAGAATGAATTAATGACTCTTGTTCAAAACTTGTGGGCCCCTCTGAGTGGAAGAGAAAAGATCCTCCAGATCTTGATAGGAGGATCCTGCGGTCAGATGCCAGCTTTCGGTTGCTGAGTCCGCTCACTGGCCATAGGACACGAGTGAGCTCTCGGCTGTCACCGTGCTGCTGGCCAGGGCCACCTTTGCCATAGCACACCATCTCCATGGACAACAAACACCTTCAGCCCTCACCCACTGAATATCAGCTGAGTGACTTTCATCATAGTCAGTCAATGTCCAGCTCAAACATCACCTCACCAGCAAGACTGAACGTCCTATCAAACACCTCATCTGGCCCACCCACCTCTTAACTGTCGCTCTCCGCTGCGCCACCCACTGGCTCCTGGCTTTGTCTTCCCAAGCCATTCTGTATGGCTTTTACTCTCACCTGCCCTAACTTCCGCTCCACCGGTTTCCTTCGCAATCCTGTTCATGATCCATGGTCAGTGGAAACTATGTGGCTCAGGGCCTTACTCTTCCTCCGACCTGTCACAGCAGAGGATCCCGTGGGCCTGAAGGATGTCTTCTTTTAGATTCCCAGCATGTTCATTTTCTCCTCCTTCAGGGAAGAACTCCATGAGGACAGCAGCCAGATCCCCTGCCTGAGCCCCTGCCTTTCAGACAGCTCAGGGAATCAGTTTCAATGTGGTTTTATAACCTGAGAGAGCTAAAGATGAGCCACTGGTCTGTTAGACTCCACCCCACTCAATGAAACCTTAGTAGAAAGCCTCACAGAGCACCCGACTCTGACTCCTCATATCTGAAGTGGAATAAAAACATAAAAACTCACCTCCACTCAAGGAGGTTTTATATTCAGTACCACCCAGCCACTCAGCTATGCAGACAACTGGATGGCCTTCCTTGTCTAATCAAGTGAGAGGTCCCTGTATTAAAACTAAATACAAACTAAAACAAATGCTCAGCTTGACTTTGCGTCTTTGAGGCATGGAAGGAAGTGTCCTTTTCAGTGACTTGCCACATGGTGTAACTCATGGAGACCTCGTGAGAAGCAGATGAAAGAGAAGTCCAGCCTGTTGAAATACTAGTGAGTAAGCTTCAGGAGAGCTCTGAGAATGGACACACTTCTCATAGTGAGGGTCTCTGTCCCCCTGGAGTCACTTTTGCTTGATACTCCTGTGTGCTGGCTAGACATGACTTCATTTTGGAAGAGAGAATCTCAATTGAGAAAATGTCTCCACCAGGTTGCCTTGAGGGCAAGCCTGTGGTAAATTTTCCTGATTGCTGACTGTTGTGGATGGGCCAAATTCACTGGGGGAGGAGTCACCCCTGGGCTGGTGTTCTTAGGTGCTGTAAGATGTCAGGCTGAGCAAGCCACGAGGAGTAAGCCAGCAAGCAGCACTCTTCCATAGCCTCTACATCAGTTCCTGCCTCCAGTTTCTGACAGGACTTCCCTGGATTGATGAACTATAACCTGTAAGATGACATAACCCCTTTTCTCCCCAAGCAGCTTTCAGTCATGATGATTTATGGCAGCAATAGCAACCCCAACAAAGACATCTTGTTTCTTTGGAAAAGAACAAGGTGAAGTTTATGTCATGTGGTCAGCTCCCTGGGCCATGAGGGGGGCAGGTCAAAAGTGGAGATACAGCTGTCTAGTCACTGGGATGACCTTCAGAGAGAAACAACAGCAGCATCAAGGCAGAGGAATTAGTGGATTCAAAAGTGACCCCCCAGCTTTCCAGGCCACATGGCCTCCAAGGATTTATAGCCTCTCTAAGACTGTTTCCTCACCACTTCAAGGGCAGGAGTAGTGATCATTTGACAAGAAGAGAGGAGTGTGAGTCACTGCCTAGCTGAGAGCCAGACAAAGGCACCAGAGTAGTTTCTTTGGTAGTCTTTGCTGTGGCTGTGTACACTAGCGGAAAGGGAGGTAGAAGCCACTTCTCAGAATGAGGGAAGATCCCCCAGGCCCAGGAGAAGAAAAGCAAGCAAGCCCTCCCTGGGGGAATAATGACAGAGCTATTGAACTGTTTAAAAAGTTCTGACATAGCCAATAAAGCCAAGGAAGGCTAGAGGCAAGACACCTGGTAAGAACATTTCATTGTCTTTTCCACATTAAAATGAAAAATAACCATTGTGTTATGTAAGACTCCAGCAAGCCTTAGCTTACTGCAGACCCTCCAAGTGAACACATGGAGTCGGGGATTGATGCAAAATGCAAGAGAAATTTATTGATTCAGCATGCTGAGGTTGATCTGCATACCAAGATGGGAAAGTGAACTCACGGAGCCTGTTCAGGGACCTTATATAGGAATTTACAGCAGTCGTCATTAGGCACAATGTGATTGGCAGAACACTGTGACTTTTAAAGTGACTTTTAAATTGATTGGTCTTTAAGGAATGAGGTAGCAGGGGCTTAATCAGCCCCTCCCTTCCAGCCTATGTGAATCTGTTTCTTCCAGGAGGGGAGGGGTGCCCATGTGCTCGGGGGCCCTGGTGGAATATCCCAAAGTTCCGGAGCTAACTTCTCATTCACCCCCCTTTATCGTGTGCATGCTTCAGTCCTGAAGCTATTGTTGATAGCTATGCAGCTCACACTCCTGGTCTTCTGTATCTAGCTCTTTGTATTTCTGCTTTAAGATCATTAGCTGTACTGCACCTGTGTGTTTCTTAACAAAAGCGCCAAGCGGTTCAAAATATAGGGGCCAAAGGTCAACAATAGCAGGAGAACAATTAAGGACTTAACAAGGTAGATATGAGGGCAGTTGACTAAGAGGTTAAACCAAGACTCGAACCAGCCCTGACTCTGTTCTCTCTCTTCTGCTTGGCTAACCCTACTCTCACCTTGGCCATGGGATCTTTAACAACCCCAGAATGGTCTATATAAGAGCAACACTCTTCAGCTAAGGCAGCACATAGCCCTCCTTGCTGGAGGAAAAGTTCAGTCTAATCCCCTCCTACTCTGTAGTACTACTTCTGATAACGAAGTCAGTGATTCTTTACGATGACTGATGGAAGCTTCTATTCTCTCTCTATCTAAATCAATGGCTGCCCCCAGACTGTCATAATTTTCCCTTTGTAAGACCAAAGTAGAGGTCTTGGTGGCTGCCCCAGCCACCCCCAACCCCAACAGAAGGGAGACAGTGAGTGCTGTCTAAAGGTACCACAAACAGTTATGATCAAGGTCGAGTGATCTTGAACTTGAACAGATTGTTCATCTTCTGTACCATCCAGCAGGGGTCTCTGGGGAGCGGAGCATCTGCAGGTTTCACATGGGAAGTGTGCACCAAGGCCTCAATACTGTCTACCTTGAGGACTGTGGGAGTAGTTAGCAGCACCAGGAAGGGTCTCTTTCATCTGGGTTCCAGCGACTGTGTCTGATGTCTCTTTACATAGATCTTATCACCAGTCTGGAAGTGGTGAGGGGGTCTCTGGCATCCCTGGGTTCTATTCATTCTCTCTACCTGCCCTGAGCTTTGGGGACAGTACTCACAATGAAGTTTCCAATCTGTCCCCAGTACATTTGCCACCCCCTGGATTACCTGACAAAAGCAGAGCCATTGTCTTATCCACTTGCCTTGGGTACTCCAAACCACGGGGAATTTTCCTCTAAAATCTTCTTGGATACCATGGCAGCCGTTTCCTGCTTGGTGGGGAATGCCTCAACCCATCTAGAGAAAGTATCTATGAACACTGTGAAATCCACCTCTAATATATTCTAGGCTGTTCTCCCCTAGGTCTTTTGCCCTGTTTACTCTTGGCTGTATAAACATTCACTTGCTGGCATACCTTACACTGTTCTAACATTTCTCTGGCCCAGAACCTGATGTCTGTTATATATACTTTAGGTCCCTTAACTGCTTGGACAAGTTTTTTATCACCTAAACGAGTCCATCTGTGCATTTGGCCTAGTAAGTCTTTTGCTTGCTTTCTGGGGAGCATAGTTTTCTTTCTTGTGTGCCATCTCCCTTCCTTCTCTAGGTGATAGTTGGTGGGGTGGCTAGCAATCTGAGTCCTTTCTTCTTCAGTGTATTCTAAGTGAGGCCATCCCTTAGTCCGGTCCCATTTCCCAGCAGGTGTTTCTTGTAGGCCCATAACCAGGATAGGTTCCTGCATAGCCACTTTTTGAGCCACTAGATCTGCCTGGTTATTGCCCTGGGCCACTGACTTTCTTCCTTTCTGATGTCCTGAGCATGAATAATACTCACAGTTACTGGCTTCATTGGGGCATGCAAAAGATCCAGGATTTCTTGTTTGTTTCATCTGGTGTGAGCAGTCCTCTCTCTTAGCATATAGCTCTGTGGTGGAGGGATGTGGGAAAGGCATACCTGCTATCCATGTAGATGTTGATTTTTTTTTTGCAGGCTCCAAGTTCTAAGGCCTTGGTGGGGGCAGTTAACTCCACTTCCTGTGTCGACGTGTCAGGGGGTAGAGGCTCTTTCCAGATGACATTTGTGCTGTCCACCTGCTTGTCTCTGACCTTCATGGAGAAAACTGCTCCCATCTGTAAACCAGGTAGCCTCGGCTTTTGGCGGGGGTCAGTCAGAGAGGTCTCTCCTTTTGGGCTAGCTAGTTGCGGCCGTCAGGCAGAAAATGTATCTGGACCCCCATTTTGGAGAGTATGTCTTGCCCCAACAGAGGGTAGGGACAGTCTGGGGTGACCTTAAATGAATGGGATACCCGGCCCATCCCTAGGTCCACTTCCGGTACCCATGAATACATTTTGGTGCCAATGGCTTCTTGGACCCAAGATCTTTTCTTGAAAACAGGGCCATCGGCTTGGAGGACCAAGTATTGAGCCCCTGTGTCCACCAAGAATTGAGTGGGTTTCCCCTCTACTCTCAGAGTTACCCTGGGTTCAGGGAGGGGGTCTGAATCCTGTCTCCCCTAATCACTGTCTTCACTCGGGGCTAACACCTTTTTCTGCTTGGGGGCACTTTTCCCAAGACCGGGGATTTCTTGCTCCTGGCTTCCATTTGGACACTCTCAGGCCCAATGGCCTCAGTCAATTCTGAGACTGAAGGCAGGTCTATTTTTTTCCTAATCTGCTTTTATACCATTTTAATTACACACAAGCAGTAAGGCCAGTTCTAGGTTGAGGAACAAGCAATGCAATGAACACAAACATCCAAGGAATGAGCAAGGCAGTGAGCAAAGTCCCTGATCATTCCTGCGATCACTGTTTCTGAGGGCTTGTCAGGATGACCAAAATATCTGAGCCTACTTCCTAATCCAAGCCCCAAATCAGATTCTCTCCTGAAGCCTACTTCTTCTATTCCACCCTAAAATTAAGATTCCTACCTGAACTTACTTCCCTGTTCCATCCTGAGATTAGATTCCTGCCTGAAACCTGTTTCTTTGTCCTCCTTGCTGCTGAGGTCATAGGGTGGATATTGGTGGAATGCATCTATGAGCCGATGCAGGCAACTCATTGATGCTTATACTTTGCTCAGATTTGTGGGTTGTCAAGCAGCCCCCTTGAGACCTGCCAACAGAGTCTGGTGATGGACTGACTTTAAAGTGCCCCTTACCTTCTGCCATAGTCAGGGAAAGCCTGGTCAATCAATGTTGTATGAGGGGGCATTCTTTCTAACTTCATCCTAGGTGGGCTGGTGAGTAAATAAGACAGTTTTAAAGAGATTAATTAGCCCCTTGGAAAGGGAGATGGGATCTCCTCCTGCTCCTTCCTCTGGTGAAGAGAGTACAACGGCCCCAGTCCCATATGGGCTGTGGATCCCGGGACCGGTGCTGGTGCTCGGACGGCCAGGGTAAGGGGATATGGAGGAGGAGAGTCTTGGAGTAACAGGTCCACTGTTGAAGGGTCTTGGAGGATCGACTTCTTCTCAGGTCCGGATCTCTCCTCCAGGGTTTCCTTTTTCCTGATGGCCAGAACCTGTGAGGCAGTTCTTGGAGGAAAGAAAGGTCTTTATCTAGGGGGGGAAGGGGGGGCTCTGCTAGATTCTCTCCCTCCTAGTTTTCTTTTCTTTCCCTAACTTTCCAATGTTTAACTGGGTAAATCCAGTCTGTCCGATGTCAAAAAACAAAACAAAACATCAAAAAACCCGTCAGTCAGTTTAAGTCTTAGGACACAAAACACAAAACAATCATAACAGAAAACAATTAACACAGAGACAGCTCGCCCCAGCTTGCTCCTGCCATGGGCAGCGGGTGTAAACAACCAACACACAGTTCGTCCCTTCTACGGACGTAGAACAGACTTCCTCAGCCAGCTCCAGCTGTGCTGAGATAAACCAGAACCAGGTGGCCTTGCTGCATCCACAGAAGCTAGATCCAGAAGGAGGAGCTCTCTCGACTCCCTCCAGGGGGACCTGAAGTGTCCTCCAGACCCCCATTGTTGCAACATTAAGGCACGTCTGTCCAACCAACTCCCGAGCTGACTCCTCATTATCTAGAGCCATTATTCCATTAGATCTTCTGAACAACTCCAGGAAAGGGCCTAAGTAAAAGATTGGGCCCATTTCACAGACAGTGGAATCCATAGGCAGGTGAAGTCATCTGACTAAAGCAGTTAGAATGCAATAGACACCTTTTCAAGAAAACCTTGGTGGAGAGAAAAGGAAACAAGATGCACACTTACCCCCTCAGCTGGAGGAGCAATGTCTGCTGCTCTGCTCCCCAGTCCTACAGCCTTCCTCTAGCTCTACAGTGATGAACATTCTCTCCTGCACATGGAGTACAGAGGGTTCCTCACCCCATTCCTCATCCCTGAAGTGGAAATTTCTGGTTTCTTTGGAGACTCAGTGGTGTCATGTGATGTTTTTCTGGAAGCTGTCTTGTGAGAAAGCATGTGATGTTTTGCTGGATCAGACACTTGAGAGGGCATGTGATGTTTACAAATAATATAAATATAACCTCACAGACAGTGAGAGGATGCTCATGCATTGGTTCACCTTGCAATGCTTTGCTGGTCTCCACTGGTCTTCATTTGTAATTTCATAGAAACTTGCGGAAGAACTTGTCATATTCCAGTTGCTCCCTGCCACTTCCACTGACTCATGCTGATACATCAGGGTCTCATGGATTCTTCTGGATCGAGCCACTGCTACTGATTTGTGTTTGGTGTTTGTGATTGGACTGGACTACGGCTACTGACTTGTGTTTGGAATCACCTCCAAAGAACAGCTTCTAAGCAGGCCTACATTCTTCGTGTCCTATTAACCTTCTTCCCTAACTTTGATCAGTGGGCTAGAAAGGAGGTTAAAGCATTTAAGAACCTGTATTAAAGTAGGCTTTGAACACTCTAAGCCTTCTCATCTTTCCCTCCATCAATGCCTCCTCTTCCTCCTGCTATTGCTTCCTGCAGGGTATCTCCCTTACCAGAAATCCAGGGCAAACCCCTTAGCACTTGTCTAGAGCCAGAATCTTTCCCTCAGTGCTTCCTGTCACTGATGGTGACTGTGTGTTGAAGAATGTGATGTTTTAGCTATCTCTATCAGCAGAGGTAACTCCTGTATGTCAAGAGTCCCATCTGTCCTTCTTCCTGTGTGTTTCCAGTGCTTGGCATCCAGTGAACATTTATTTGGAGAGTGAACCTGTGAGATGTGTATCTACAAGGCAGGCCTTGGTCCTCTTCCTTTCCCCCCTGGATCCCTAGCCCACAAGGCATTGGAGAAGCCAATCTGATGAAGCCATTTCAGCACTAGGACCCTTCCAAAGTACAAAGACATTGGGTTATACTGCCATGCACCACAGTCAGTGACGTTCTTCTTCATTGCCCTGACTCATCGGCATAATGTGATGGTTAGAATGTCCTCTTTGCCCCAGCACCATGGTGTTCAGTTGCAGGATACAGCAGAGAACATGAGTTGCAGTGCCTTCTCAGAGGGGAGGGGCCTTGCTGGTTTGACTGACAGTCTTCCTGAGATATGCAAGGGAGGTCCCTTCCCTACCACATTCTTCCAGATTCCAGCTTCAAGCTAAATTCTTCCTTGCATAAGAAAAGGCCATTTAGTGGTACAAAGCACTTCTTTTTAAAAGCCTAAAAAGCTAGTGGTTGGTTTGTTTGGAAGGTGGGTTTGAGAGTATTTTCCCAGGGGATGACAATTTAATCTACCAGTCTCTGTCATGACATCATGTCTTAAGTCATTTGTGCTGTTCATATTAATCTACTTTCTGTGGTTATGACCAAGTTTCAGAAGCTAGAGACTTTACAAAGGAGAGCGGTTCATTTGGCTCATGAGTTCAGTGGCTGGAGAATATAAACAGCATCTCACAAAAGCCTTCAGACTGTGTAATGACATGGCAGACAAAGGGAAGACCTGTCTCCTATACACAGACAGAAGCAAACATGTGGCTCACTTCTTTTTATAGCAATTGGTTTTGCGTGATGAATCTTAGAAGACAAATGCCATGCAACCACTGACATCACTGTAGCAGAGTGCCACCCTCTGTACTTTCTAATGAACAGAAATGCATTTCTTACAGGTCTGGAGGTCTAGAGGTTCAACACTGAGGGGTTGGTATCTGGTGAATTTTCTTGCTGTGCCATCCCATGGTAGAAGGAAAGGTGACAGAGATTCATCCCTTTATAAGGAACTACAGACACCAACCTACTCCTAAAACAACTCTTGGGGACAGAACCTCATGGCACAAGATCATCTCTTGAAGGTAATTTCATGTGATTAAGCCATATCACATGATTAAACCACATCATGTGACACTGTCTTAGTTTTTGTTTCTCACTAGGAAGGATCACTTAGTATTGAAAAATGGGTGTTAAAGAATCCAGGCTTTGGCTGTGTCTGCAGAGCATAACGTAAAGGATTTAGGAATAACAGAAATATCATGAGACCCGACTGGCTGAGGTAACTTTTTCCATATCTAGTGACTTTCAGCCGCAGTGGGCTTTTGCTCACTAACCTGTAACTGAGTTTTGGACATGGGAGTAGAAGTGAGGGATATGACAAGGTAGTTTTAAGCTAGTAGATTTTCAGAAAGTCAGGACAGAATGTTCCCTACTGAACTCAGGTTTTGAGTGCACACAGATGAGAAGTGGACTTAACTGTAGCTCTCTCTTCTGTAGGGCCACTAAAGAAATCCAACAGTTTAGGGAAGTGTGTAATCAGCAGAGAATTGTATAGGACTGCCTCTTTGAAATGATTCTAATGGGTGCAAAGATGGATGGAGTGATGGACAGACAGATGGGTGGATGGATGGATGGACAGACAGACAGACGGATGGATGGATAGATGGTTGGATGGATTGATGGGTGGATGGATCCACTTGTGGCAGAAACTGTTGGTACCTTGCCCATTATTTGAAAGACTTTTCACCCCTATATGCCTTCCACTCTCTCTGACCTGTTTCAAGTCTTTATGCATGGAAGACAAGAGAGTTTATGTGCCAGAAGTGACCTTCAACTTATGTTGCCTGGGACCCCAGCATCCTTGCATTTCACTTGGGGTGATTCTGCAGCATGTCTGTATGATGTAATTAGTTGCCATCAGCAGCCACCATTTGATAGCTCTACCTATTCTTCCCTTAGTTGTGTGATTCCAGTGTCTCCTAGACCTGCCTTCTAAGTGAACTGATAGTTCTTAGACCTATGCTTCTGAAGAACCTAAATTCAAATAACTCATGCTCTGAGTATGTGACCAAACAGTCCCCAGGGACACTTTGACTCTCTGCCTCCTAAAAACAAGAATAATCTAGTTAGGTGAAAGGTGGAGTTT
The DNA here is from genome assembly GCA_019843965.1 of Rhynchomys soricoides. NCBI lineage: Eukaryota > Metazoa > Chordata > Mammalia > Rodentia > Muridae > Rhynchomys > Rhynchomys soricoides. Next base: position 8,871,214 of record JADRCH010000073.1, on the reverse strand, counting down.
CCATTGCATGCGCTAGGCTCATAGTGAGCCCTGTGAAAGAACAGGCAGGAAGCTTAACCTTAGCTACTCCAGGTCTTCTTTGTATTTCTTTGTCTTAAATTTTGATATGCTGCATTGTAGTTACACTGCTTCATTCTTGAGTAACATCTTCTAAACTCTCATCTTACTAAGTAGCTAATGAAGCTCAGTCTCATGCCAAAGCTGTACAGGTTGCTATGTGCTGAGCTAGAAGGAACACTGTATCAGACCCACAAGCCTGTTTTTGCAGCCTGTGGTTGCTTGCCACCCTTCTTCAGACAACTATTTTGCTATCTAAGGCAACTGACTTTAAGAGTGGGGTCTTGCTACTTTTTCTCTCATTATGCAGTGTCTAAATGCTGCAGGGCCCAGAAAATAGATGTGGGCATTTCAGTGACTGTGGAGGGATCTTTGGCTCCTACTATTCACCAGGATCATGCACAGCACTTTTACTCTTTGTGGGATTCCTGGGTCCCAACCCAGAGCAGTTACTGGCAGTGTTCAGGCAGCAGCATCCAGGTGGCTCTGATATGCAGCCAAGATGAGGATCAGACAGGGAGGGGGAGGGGGATGAGAGAGACAGAGACAGAGACAGAGAGACAGAGAGACAGAGACAGAGAGAGAGATCAAGCTGTGAGTGCCACAACAACTCTGGACAAGAAGGAGAAGCTAACCACATTGTCGCTGGCAGCCTCGGGTGACAGCACGTAGTGATCGTACAGTCACTGCATCTGGCCTGTTCCTTGCTTCCTACCACAATGTCCCCATTCGTCACCCCGGGATCTCCAGGAGCCCCTCAGCCACCTGCAGTCATCGAATGCAGCCAAGCCCGTTCTCCTCCCCAAGGACAGATCACATTCTTATTTTCTCATTTGCAAGTTTGAGTAATGGGGCCTTATATAGTCTCATTTTCCTGCATCTCAATGTCCACGTCTCCAATCTGTGTGATTTCTGCTCCTTCAATTATTAGCCATGGTGAGTGTGCTTTTGCCATAGTCCTTGGATGTAATTCTGATGTGTTCTTCATGCCCAGCAACTAAGAAATCAAATTAAAGCCTGCATGCCATGACACATAGCTGTGGCTGGCTGTTACTTTATTACACGCTGGCCCTTGACAGGTTTAGGGCCCTGGAGAATTTCTTTAAGCCTCATTATCTTCCCTCATAAAACCTGGAGAAACCATCATGACCATTGGAGACTCTAGGCCACAGAGACATAGCTTATGTAGGTCAGAGGGAACTGAGATATTTGGATAGTCTGTATTGACACCCATTTGTTTATTTGTTTTCTGAGGAGACAGTCTAGTTTGGGACTTTTAACAAATTCTTTCTTTTCTTTTTCTTTCTTTTGACAAGACAAAATTTGACTATGTAGCTCAGGCAGCCCTAGCACTTGAGAACCTCCTATCTCAGCCTCCTGATGCTGGGATTACATAAATGGGTCTGTGTCATTTAAATGAGTAGCTTGGATTTACTACATCACTCAGTAGGTAGAGTGCTTCCCTAGTATGTGCAAAACTCTGGGTCTGATCCTCAGTACCACATAAAACCTGGCTTGGTAGTGCATCTCTCTGATCCAACACTGGGGAGGTAGGTCATCCTCAACTGCCTACAGAGTAAGTTTGAGGCCAGTTTTAGCTTTATAAGACCCTGTCAAAAAATAGTAAGTTTTATGTTCCCCCAAGCACAGTTCTCTTGATCCGTGGGATGGAGGTTAAACCTTGGGTTTCTTCTCTCACTTTCTTGTTTTTCCACTTCTGACCCCTGTCATTGCCGGATGTGGGTTCCTGTCTGTCAGAGAGGGTATCTAAAGCCCCTGAAACCAAGGACTTGGGAAACAAAGTAGTCTGACTCCTGGAGTTCAGCAGTTCTTCAGACAAACGAGCTGGTGTGGGTTCTTGGGAGACCCACAAAACTCCAAGATAACGCACCTGCAGACCGAGCTTGGTTAGCTGGGAATACAGCCTGCCCTTTGCAAGTGAATGTGATCCCTTTCTTTCCCTGAATTCTAAAAAGTCATAGAGGTGGCTGTCTTTGTCAGGGCTCCCATTGCATCAATGTAGACAGCTGAAGGAGCAAGAACTAAGATCCTGTGGGGACCTGCACCTCCTGGATCTCAGGAAAAGAACACAGGATTCTGTGACTGAGTTCCGGCAACAGAAGGGACCTATGGCTATGTATGGAGTCGTGAGGGAGGTCGCAGAGAGAGGGGACCAGCACTGACTGACAGCTGGCCTGTGCCTGGCACGTGTCAGACCCTTTGCTCATGCTGAAAGCCTGGAGGGCAGCTGCGGGACATGGTGACACAAGGAAATGACTACTACATAGAAGTTACCCTGGAGATCTGGACCAAGTTCCCGACTCCCAGAGACTCATGCTTAAGGGGAAGAATGACTCTTTACATCCCGGTGACAATGACTGCCAGCTGTGTCACTTTTCTTTTTCTTCAGCTGCACCATCCCCCACCCACAAGAACCTTCTGTGCTCATAAAAATTCTTAATCTACATTCTCCAACACGAAGGCCATAGATACTCAAAATGTGGCCAATCTGAATGAAGAATGGAACTTCAAATTTTAATAAATCTATTTAAATTAAAATCACCACATGTGACTAGAGGCTACTATATTAGACAATGGGTCTTTTGCTTGCTTGCTTGCTTGTTTTGCTCCATGCTCTACGCCTGAGCCACAACCTCCAGAGACCCAGACAGTGTATTTCTGCAATTATTCTAATCTTAGCTAGATACACAGTCACCTAAAAGAAAGGCTACATTTTCAGTGGCTCTCTGAAGAATGTGGGAAGTTTTGGTTCATAGAAGTTAGGGTGAGTGATGAAAGAGATTACCAGGTTATGTCCTTTTACACCTACTCCAGGGCCTTTTGCTCCTTTCTCTGGCTGGACCATAATGTGTGCACGGACTTCTAGAACCAGGAGTTGAAGAACACAGAGAGAGAGCAGAACCATAGAATTGAAGGTACCCAGATCCCTGACGATGACGATGACGATGACATCACACAGTAGTGTCTGACTCTAACACTAAAACCCACATGTAGGAGAAACTGAAACTCCATTTCATTGAAGGACCTGTTATTTTGTGTCTGTGACACTGGGTCCCGCTTATCTTCAACCCCAGCTAATATATTATCCTCCTGTCTCTTACGGAGATAGGAGGAAACAAATGTCCTACTCTAATTGTAACGGTGACTTCAAAGTTCCTGTCTTTATGCAGCTTAATGGCGAGCAAGGGGCCTCTGCTGAGGACATGAACTGGTGCTTTCATGTGAGAGTAAGAGAGGGGGCTAAGCACCACACATAAGGAGAAGACCTAGCAATAAGCACCACACATAAGGAGAAGACCTAGCAATAAGCACCATGCATAAGGAGAAGACTAAGCAATAAGTACCATGCATAAGGAGAAGATGTAGCAATGATGACTGAGAAACAGTATGAAGATGGGACTAAAGAGCTGAGCAGTGGTGGCGCACGCCTTTGATCCTAGCACCTGAGAGGCAGAGGCAGGTCGATCTCTGAGTTCAAGGCCAGCCTGGGAGGGTTGGGGGTGGGTGTTAGGAGGGTGGGGATAGGCAGCTGGAACAGTGGGTCTCAACCTTCCTAATGCTGTGACCCTTTAATACAGTTCTTTATGTTGTGGTGACCCCCAATCATAAAATTATCTTCATTGCTACTTTGTAACTGTAATTTTGCTACTGTTATGAATTTTACAATTTTACCTGGTATTTGACGCCTATGAAAGGGTTGTTCAACCCCCAGAGGGGTTGTGACCCACAGGTTGAGAACCGCTGAGCTAGATGTCTCTGTCCTTGGTACACACACCTTCTTATCAACTCAGTTATAAGACACTCAAAGCTCAAATCATAAATGTGCACTCTTTCTGAAACACTTCGGTTATTTGATATTTTTAGTAGTTTAGATTTCTGGCAAATAGGAACTTAGTGTAGTTTGAGCAGAAACTAGCTGTTTTGAACCTTTGCTGCTGCCTTACTGACTGTGTATCTCATTAGTGTTCCTACCCTCTGCCCACAATCTCATTTCAGAGGGGAATCTCACCACTCAGCCTTGGATCTTCGAGGGAGACTGTAGTTTATTTAGGTGCACACATGTTGTGCTGCACATATATGTCATGACACTATTCAGAACATAGTAGGACATCCTGATTGGAGACTGTATGAAGTGTGTTTCTCTGTGTCCTTCTGGGCTTAATACTAGGGAAGTGCATATGTCCCAGTCTTCACTACAAACCCTGCCAAGTAATTACAGACCTAGTGACTCTGAAAGAAAGAAGTGTCTTCCATTTTAACTAAGTAATCTCTCTCAAAATCAGGAAATTATCTGATATTGGCTTCACATGACCCCAAATACGTCAAAATAATGATATTAGCTGTAAAGGGAAGAGGTTCGGGATTGTCCTCTTGTGAAGATCCTTGTGTTAAATTTGCGACACACTATCAGTTCTGTATCTTAGTGTCTGTTGAACCGATTTCACATCACTGTCGGGAAGGAAGGACGCAAGCATTGGATACAGAATTTTGTTGCAGGCAAAGTATTCCAGAGAAGAAAGAAGAAAGGAGCTTGTAATTTCATCTCCTAAGACCTGTAGAGTTTTCTTTAAAAAGCTCCTTGGTAAGAAGCACAGCTGCTGTATGGACAGGAGGTTCCCCAGAGCAGAGCCTGCTCAGCCTGCTGTATGGACAGAAGGTTCCCCAGAGCAGAGCCTGCTCAGCCTGCTCAGCCTGCTGTATGGACAGGAGGTTCCCCAGAGCAGAGCCTGCTCAGCCTGCTGTATGGACAGGAGGTTCCCCAGAGCAGAGCCTGCTCAGCCTGCTTAGCCTGCTCAGCTTGCTGGCAAAACATGGTTTCCCAGATACAACAGGATAGTGAGAGATGACATTTACAAAATATGAGTCTAGCCAGTTTGGAATAAAAATTGGCACATTAACACACTTCAGCCGCTGCTGGCAGAGACCAGGCAGAGAAGGTTTTTTAGCAGGAGGAACTTGGTGCCTGCACTCACCATGGCTCCTTCTGGGACAGAACTAAAGGTTGTGCAGTTGGCTCTATATGAGCATTTTTCTCTTAACATTGTAGGGTTTTGCACAGAATTACCCAGAGGCATTAAAAAAAAAAAAATGTCCCTTACTCCTGTAAGGTAGTCTTGTGACTAAAAACCACAGTGGTCAAGAGGCAGAGGGGAACCTCCTCTTGCTATTTTTGGAAGAGATTCGGGTTTCTTCCCTCTGAGGGAAAACTGTTACCTCAGGGGCAGATTAAAATGTGTTTGTTTTAAATGGGAGTCATAATGAACCTGGAGATTAGAACCTTAGAAAGAGAAAATGTATCCTGAGCAAGGATAGTAAGCCCAAACGCAGAGCACTCTTGGAGGGTTCCTTAGGCTCAGACTTTTCGGCCCCACTTACCCGAGTTTGGAGTGGACAGACCCTGAGCCCACATCTCCCTCACTAGACTAGGCTGAGCCTCAAACATGGCTACCACTCTCCTTCTGGAGATAAGGAGTTATCTGGATGTGGCAGTCCACCGTGGCCAATTTTCAAATGTCAGAGTCTGAGAAGTACTGAAGAGATAAGCTTTGAACTAGAAACCTAGTGAAGGAAAGAGACACAAGAGAGGGCATCATAGGTCGAGAGAGTAACAGAGCAGCATGACAGGGCCCAGGGAGCCAGGAGAGCGGCAGAGGAAGTGGGGCAAAACACACTAATTCTTGGTTGCATCTCTCCTTTTTAAAGATGGTTATTAACATGTGATACTGTGCCCCTCTTATTCTCCTTGGTACCCGTCTTTGCAAACAGCTCCCCTTCTACTTTTATAGCCCCCCCCCTTTTTGTAAACAACTGGGTTTCATTAGCATTGCATGAGCGAGGGGTTATTTATGGAGCATGGGTACCTTACTAGCGGCCACATCACTGAAGAGAGTATCTCACCTCTTCCAGCAACCTCCAACTGTCTGCCCATCCTCAGAGACAAGCCTCTTCTTCCTAACAGCCTTCTTAGTACCTTGCAACTCCTCAGGTAGGGGCCTTGTGAACCCCTACCAACTCCATGAGGGATCACAGGCAAGCCCAATTGTGTGCTAGTCTTCTGCACACCTGCTACATCATGCCCAGAAGAGTGTCCCCGCCATTCCTCCCTATCCCTTGCAGCTCTTACATTCTCCCTGTTCATGATGCTCCCTGGGCCTGGAAGCAGGTGATACAGATGCCCCATTCTGAGCAGAGCGTTCAATAGTCTTTTGTTCTCAACATTTGAGCAATTATGAGTTTCTCTGCCCAAAGGAAGCTTCCCTGACCATTATTGACAACAGCACCCATCTATGACCATAAATGCAAATGTTCAGAAGGCATTCTGATAGGCACATGGCCACTCAGCAATGTAACACTATCTTTTAAAGTTGCTCTGGACGGTGATACAGGCACGCAGACTCTCTGTAAACAAGTGTTTCATAAAGTCTGTCCTGAAGCCTGCAAACCAAACTAGTGTGACTGTCCCTGTCCCATTCACAAAGCCCAGCCAGCTGGCTTTGGACTATTCACAGGAGCACAGGACAAGAACAGCACTGGTAACTGTTTCACAGAAACTATGGCCTCTCTGTGACCCTTAGCCCTAATCTGCTTGCTCATGGCATTTTCCACAGAGCTGTCTCCCAAGCTAGCTAAGGGGAAGCATTTCCACTCAGGCCCCACCCTGAAGAGGAGCAAAGCAAGGTCAGTCCTCATGCACACATTAAGCTCAGGAATAATCAAGAACTGCACGGATCCATGGAGGTCTGTTTGGCATCCTCTCCAGGAGCTCTACTGTGAGCCTGCCGTGAAGAACCATCACTTTGCTGACCTGATCATTTGCCAGTTATTTGACCAATCACATTACTTCATAGTGGGCAGAAGCTTCCACTTGGCTGGGAGCCCTCCAAAGCTAAATCAAACCTACTTTTTACTGTGTTGAGCTTTTAGGCTCTTGCCAGCACTTTAATATACCTGAGCCCCAAAGGACACCCTTAAAATAGGGACAATGTAGACAGTAGCCATGACATGTGGACTTAGCTATTTCTTGCTTAAAATGAAAAATATCCAAGACTATTTTTCCCCTTTCTGGGAAGCTGACCTAAACAAGTGAGGATGTGCTATAAATGTCTTTCAAGACTTGACTTGTAGGATCTAATTATAAGTAAGATGACAATGCAGTGTTTTTGAACTGTGCCTTTATTCCAAAGTGCTCAGAGTCCTCTCAGCTGTGAGCCACGGGTAGTGGGCTAGGCTGTATCGGGGTGCAGACTCTAATTGTGCTTTCTTTGTTTTGAAGTCCCCTAGGGTGCCTGAGCCTTGAGTATCAGGGTGTGTGGGCATTACCTGAGGGAGAAGCTCTCATGGTTGGCTTTGGCAAGGCCTCTGTTGGCTGGGCCTTGACTCAGAAGCTTTCCCATATGGCTGTGCTATCTGGTGCCTTCCTGCCAAGAGCCTGTCCACTGCTGTCATCTCACTCCCAGACTCCCAGGTGCCCTAGAGTGAAGTCAGCTTCCTTCCAGTTGCCAGGGGAGGGCCCCCTCCCTGCAGGTGCTCTGAACCTGAGCCTGCCCTCAGCAGACTCTCTACCCCCAGTGTTCTTGCTCCAGGGCAGGACAGGCTCAGACTTGCTCATGAGTCTGTTTTACTGTGCTAAATCACACAAGAGGCTCTGTGTGGTCTCGGGGTCCCTGTAAGATTAAATTTCTGATTCCACAGGAAAGAAACACTATAAACAGACCTTGGGGATTGAACCTAGGACCTTGTACATAGAAGGCAAATGCTCTCCCGTTGAGCAACATCTTCCTGGACTTTTGAGGTTAAAAAAAATTGAGATAGAATCTTGCTGGTTTTGAACTTGTGATCCATCTGCTTTGGTCTCATGGGTTATCTGGATTTCAGGTCTGTGGCACTGGGCTCCCCATAAACTGGATTTTAAGGGGAGACCTCTCATTTCCAGCTCAAACGAACTGTGGAGGACGGCATGTGATGGTGCCCCTTGAGTCTCTATCCCATTTCTCCTTCATTGGCCTGCTGACTCGTCTCTAGCACTCATATACACCCTCCCCAACAACTGGAGAAGGATGCAGCCTTGTAGGATATGTTGCTTTTCTTCAGAGTCACCGTCCTCCCCATTGTCACTAGGTATTGTCACTCATGGGGACCATGAGTCAGTCCCTGTAAGTCACACTGGGTATCTATGTTTCTTGGGTTTCTGGAAATTAGCAACATCTCTGCTGCTTTACAACCAGGGTGACTCAGGAGGGGCAGTATCCAAGTTCCCCATGTGACATACAAAGCCTCCTGCCATTGGTCCTTCATGCCAGCCCAGCCCTCTCTCCTCACTGTGCCACCAAGGCCACAAGATCTGTTAGGCTATCCAGACTGGTCCTGTTCACTGGGACTCACGCATAAGGCCACCTACATTAGGCTCTTTCCTATTGCTAGGGGGGAGGGCCCCTTCATTCTCCACCTTTGGGTGAAGGATGCCTTCATGCCTTGAGCTTTCTTCAAAACCACACACACACACATACACACACACACACACACACACACACACACACACTATAGTTTTATTCAGCCATAAAGAACAAAACTAAGTCATTTCCTTGTGGATTGAACTGAACATAATGTTAAGTAAAACAAGCCACAGTCAGAAAGCTAAATATTGAATGTTTGTTCTCACGCATGCAACAGGGAGTGTGAAATATGCAAATGACAGAGAGTAGTAGGGGTACTGTTTAGGATGGAAGGGGATCAGTGGGGAAAGGGGGAAAGAAGGTGATGGTGGCATAAACATGGCTGAAGTACTTGGATATGTGCTCATGGAAATGTCACTGTGGACTTCATTATTTTGCATGCTAATCAAAAATTTAATGATAAAATGAGCAGATTAAATTTCCATGTATGAATTATTTCTTAGTATTTTGTTATTTATTGACAATTCTGAATTCAGTTGTCATAAAATATTCTATATTTTTAGTAAATTCACACTTTTTTCCATTTTTAACATTAAAATTTCAATTTACCTAGAATTTGGGTTTTTTGGCATGTGTGTGATGGGAATTAAATTTATCTCCCCAATCCTTGCCTTTCTCCCCTCATTTTGACATGAGTAACGAGGTTCTCCAGCTCTATCTTTTCCTTACTAACCCATGCATTCTTACATATAAACTTGCCCTCATTCTATGACTTCACTTCTAAACGCGCTTCTAACCCACTGGTATTTGTTGGTCTTTCACTGCCCCATGTCTCAATTGTGAGCACTTCATAGTGATGGGAATCTCCTCTTAGCTCCTCATAGTGATGGGTAACTCCTCCTAGCTCCTCATAGTGATGG
>JADRCH010000073.1:8818720-8847667 GCA_019843965.1 Rhynchomys soricoides | reverse complement strand
TGTAGGTGGGCATGGATCACAGTGCTTATGTAAATGGCAGGGACAACTTTCTGGAGTTGGGTCTCTCCTTTCATCTGGGGCTCTAAGCACTTTTAACCTTCTGAGCCATTTGAAGTCCCAACCCCTGTTTTATTTCTTGAGACAAAGTTTCTCACTGAGCTTGGAGCTCACTGGCTGACTGGATGGATAGCCAGTGAGCCTCAGTCTTTGCCTCTCCAATGTTGGTATTTAAACGCATGGGCTATTTGCTGTACCCGGATTTTTATGTGGATATTAGAGACTTGAACTCAGGTCTGTATGCAGCAAGCACTTTAGCAACTGAACCATCTCTTGAATCCAATAAATTATTTAATATTAAAACATTATAAGTGTGTAGGGGTGGTTTTGATGCTGTCCTGTTTCCCAGTTAGTTCTTCATCTGTCAGTAAAGAAGCCATGAGCCAATTGCTGAGCAGAAGGAATAGGCAGGACTTTCAGTTCCCTGGAGAAAAGGAGACAGATGCAGGGGAGGAGAGGAGAGTTTGCCATGCTTCGGAGAGAGAAGCCAAGCAGCCATGTTAGGTCTTGGGAGGAGCAGGCCTGTGGCCACTCCTACAGGCAGGTTATCAGGGGGTGTTTAGCAGGGACTAGATGTATCTGAGCTACTAAAGTTTAGGGCAGGTAGGAAGGTGCAGAGCTAAGAATATTACTAAGCGCACACTTTTCCAGGTAGGAGATAGTAGTGCCCAGCAACTGTGCCAAGAAGGCAAGTTGAAAATGAACAACTGTGTGTGTGTCTTTTATTTGTAGATTGAAGGGAATTGGGTTGGGGGCTGGTAACACAGCCCATTCCCAGAGCTTAGGCAGGGTAGCAAAGGTTACATGAAACAAAAATGCCCTAGAAAAAAATTTGAACAGGGAGACTGATAGAGAACCAGAGCGGTTCACACTGGGGTAAGCAGGCCTTCCTGAGGAAGCACACAGTAAAGCTGAGGCCTAATTGCACTTTGGGAGTCACCCAGGAGAATCAAAAACAAACTACAGGCAGTGAAGACTGCTGCTGGAGACACCTAATCCTACCTCCAGTCCAGCTCTGACTATCTGCTGGCAACCCAGCTCTTCTGGGTTTCTCTCGGCTATCACAGGACATTTTGGTTTCCTTACATGTGCTAGTTAGTATTCGCCTAGATAGCCCTGTTCGGCAAACAGCTTCTTTTATCCACCAGTTGCTCAAACAGAAACCAAAGAGTTTATCCAGCCCCTTCGTTCCCCTCCATCTCCCCATCTGTCACAATGACAAGACTTGTTCTGTATACCGCTGAGATGTACAGACCCCATTGGCTTGCCCTTCTGACATTCCCTACTTTGTGTCATCATCTGTCCCTTGCTAACTTTACACAGTCTGTGAAATGTCACCTCCATTCATCTATCCAATTGCATTTTGGGTTACCTATCTTTCTTTCACTGAGCCCCACCCTCATAGCTGTCTGTTTCCAGAGCTGTCCCACTGTTGTGTACTGTTTGTCTGTTGTGGGACAAAACTTTTCTTGGGAAGACTCAGCACACATCTACTCACCCTATATAGGGGGTGATAGACCAAGGTATAGCTACAACCAAGTCCAACTTGGTGAACCATGAGCTTTTTGGGGATTACCTACTGGAGAGAAGTGACTCAAAGACAGCTGATTCACCAAGACCCAGCTCAGCTTGTGTGACAACCCACAAAGCTGGGAACCTGGAGTGCACAGAGCAGCCTATAGGTAGCTCGGCATGTGGAGAGTGTCCTTTCCAAGTGCTTCGGTTGGTCTCTCTTCCAGACAACTTAGCTGGTTTTAGCTTCTTCCAGGTGGCTACTGGTCTCAGACTCTTCTTTGGAGCTCAGCTTTACTCCTCTGAGGACTCTTAGCTTTTATTTGCTTACTCCAGTAGGGCAGGACCTAGTGAAGGACCTAGTGAATCTTGTAAGTTTCGGGGACTACCTAAAGCTATTCTTAGTTGTTTCCCTTCCTGTTTAAAGAGCTTCCTGAAGGATGGAATGTTTCAATTGCAGTAAACTGTTACACAACATTGTCGCAATTCAGGTTACTACAATAGGCACTGTTGAGTTCCCCCATTCTATGGCGTGGTGGAAACTTCAGTTGCCATGAACTGCCTGTGTCCAGGGTCCACAGCAAGATCATTTGTCTTCTCCACTGAAGGTCACCATCCCAGGCATATCACTGCTGAGAGGAGCTCTGTTGTCTGCCCCTTCCTGAGTGGTGGTCAGTCTTCCAGTGGCTTTTGCATCACAGTAAGGAGTCAGGACTGCCTTCCTGGTTGGGTATGAACTATATTTTCCAGACTCATGATGCAGCCATTTTCCACCCAGCCCATGGCTACCTTTCCTCTTGGCCTCTGTCCCACCCTCACTGGTCTGGGTCTTCAGGACTGACAGCACCTCTGCATCTCTTCAGGTTCCCTCCAGGCCTGGGGCACTTTTTCTAATCCAGAGAAAACCCTGTTCTCATACTTCACACCAACTACTTTACCAAATCCTAAGAGCTCAAAGGCTTTGGAAAACCAAAACCAAGATTCTTTTCTTTCTGTTACAACTGCCTTAAAGGAGAGGCACTGTTAGGAGACCCCACACAGTGGGGGTTCCCCTTGTAGTGGATTAGGCACAAACCATACCCCAACACCTGTTTTTACAGAGAGCTCCTTTATACAGAGTTCCTCTTAAGTCAGGAAGAAAAGTTAAAAGCGCTGGTTTCCGACTCAGGCAGAAAAGCAGCAGCAAATGACCTTGCAGGTATAACTTTTTTTAGAAGAGAAAAGGGGAGATCTGTGTTTGTACTGGCTGGTTTTGTGTGTCAACTCAACACAAGCTGGAGTTATCACAGAGAAAGGAGCTTCAGTTGAGAAAATGCCTCCATGAGAACCAGGTGTAAGGCATTTTCTCAATTAGTGATCAAGGGGGGAGGGCCCCTTGTGGGTGGTGCCACCCCTCGGCTGGTGGTCTTGGGTTCTATAAGAAAGCAGGCTGAGCAAGCCTGGAGAAGCAAGCAAGCCAGTAAGTGACATCCCTCCATGGCCTCTGCATCAGCTCCTGCTCCTTGACCTGCTTGAGTTCCAGTCCTGACTTCCTTTCGTGATGAACAGCAGCATGGAAGTGTAAGCTCAATAGACCCTTTCCTCCCTAATTTGCATCTTAGTCATGTTGTTTGTGCAGGAATAGAAACCCTGACTAAGACAGTGTTAGAATGGGCTAGGATATGGTGGTATATTTTGATTGGGCATGTTAATTAGATGGATTAAAGACGGGTTTTGACTTCTGGGCCTCAATAGTTTGATAGCTGGACCTTGGTAGTGAGCTTCAGGAAGAGGAAATAAACCTTGGTGACTAGCTTTAGGAATGGAATCTAATGGTTTTTAGCAAGGCAGACAGAATAGGGGAGAAGGGTAAGGCCTGCCAGAGCCATGCTCACCACACTCACAGCTGGCCAGAGACCTTTCAGGCTTATCCTAAGTAATTGCCTTACTTATGCAATTGTGAGGCTCAGTGGCCTCAATCTGCCTTATAGGTGGAGGTTTATGGAAGCCATCTGGCTTCTGAGGATGGGATCAGAATCCCTTCCATCTCAGGGGAAATCCGGACTTTTGACATGCCTTTTACTGACTGAATGAGGCCAACACACCCCAGCATAATGGGACATTACTCACCATCAACTTATTTAAGTGTTAACCACACCCATTCACAGCAACGTGTACACAGGTCTTTAAAGAACTGAGTCATAGCCTAGTCAGAGCGACATAAAATTAGACATCATACACACCGAAGGTCAGCCTGCAAGGGCAGGCCAGTGGTTTGTGTCTGTTGGTTTTCACCTGTGTGTTCCCAGTTGAATACACCTAGAGCGAGTGAACTTGTTTGTGCCCTCAGATTCAATGAATCCCATTTATCTCGGTCCAACTTTTCCATGTTGGCTTCTTGCCTGTTTGCTTTCATTCTGACTATCCCAGACTCAAGATTACTTCTCATGCTTTGTGTAAGTTTATAAATAACTGTTGTACTAAATATCTAATCTCAATTGGGGACTTCTACCCTGACTTAAATAATTTTATTCCCATATAAAAGACACACAACCTTTCTATTTATAAAAAGCACTAGAGCTGGACAGATATCAACCCTCTAATCTGTCATGTCTACTTCCCAAAACTCCACCTCTCTTCTGCCCTGCTATAGGCTGTAGGTATCTTTCTTCAACTAATAGGGTTGTTGTTTTGGGTTTTTTGTTTTTGTTTTTTGTTTTGATCCTTTATTTACATTTCAAATGTTTCCCCCTTTCCAGATCTCCCCTTTGGAACCTCCCTATTCCCTCCCCTCATCCCCCTGCCTCTATGAGGGTATTCACCCACCCACCCATTCCTGTCTTCCCTCCTTGGCATTCTCCTATACTGGGGCATCTAACACCTTCAGGCCCAAGGGCCTCTCCTCCCCCTGATGGCCAACAAGACCCTCCTCTGCCACTTAGGCCAGCACCATGGGTCCCTCCATGTGTGTTCTTTGGTTGGTGATCCAGTCTCTGGGAGCATTGGGAGGTCAGGCCAGTGGACACTGTTGCTCCCTCCATGGGACTGCCAACTCTCTCAGCTCCTTCAGTCCCTTCTCCAACTCCTCCATCTGGGACCTCATGCTCAGCCCAATGGTTGCTGAGAAGTGACTCTTGGGTATTCCGAACTTTTGGGCTAATAACCACTTATCAGTGAGTACATACCATGTTCATTCTTTTGTGACTGAGTTATCTCTCTCAACATGATATTTTCGCCAAGCAGTGGTGGCACACACCTTTAATCCCAGCACTTGGGAGGCAGAGGCAAGTGGATTTCTGAGTTCGAGGCCAGCCTGGTCTACAGAGTGAGTTCCAGGACAGCCAGGGCTACACAGAGAAACCCTGTCTCGAAAACCCCAAAAAAAAAAAAAAAGCCAACAATAACAACAAAGGTGATATTTTCAAGACCCATCCATTTGCCTGTGAATTTCATGAAGTCATGTTTTTGATAGCTGAGTAGTATTCCATTGTGTAAATGTACCACATTTTCTGTATCCATTCCTCTGTTGAGAGACATCTGGGTTGTTTCCAGTTTCTGGCTATCATAAATATGGCTGCTATGAACATAGTGGAGCATGTGTCCTTATTACATGTTGGAGCATCTTCTGGGTATATGCCCAGGGGTGGAATAGCTGGGTCCTTAGGTAGTATTATGTTCATTTTTCTCAACTAATAGTTTTAAATTAAGGAGCAAAGCTACGTAGTATCACTTGGTGTACATGAGGATCTCTTCATCCCTGGGGGCAACCTGTTGTGTTTTATAAAAAAAAGAAAAAGAAGTCAGGGATATGTTTGGTGGAGGTGGAGTGGGGGGGGGGGGAAGGAGTTGTGCGTCTGTGGGCCAGGCGGAGGCATCCCTTCCCCCTGAGGGACCAGCCACACTATAGAATAGAGTTTATTTGGGGCATGGGGAGGGGAGTCAAGGGGGTAGTAGAGACAGAGAAAGAGAGAGAGAGAGAGAGAGAGAGAGAGAGAAGAGGAGGCTGGCCATGAGCCTGTGGAGTGAGGGGGAGGGGGAATGGGGAGAGAGGAGACACAAGGGGAAGAGGGGAAGAGAACAAGAGAGCAAGAAAGAGAGAGAGAGAGGAGGGGGCACGAAGCCCCTTTTATAGAGTGTCAGGCACACCTGGCTGTTGCCCGGTAACTGTGGGGCAGAGCCTAGTAGGAATGCTAGCACAAGCAAATGTTGGGAGCCAGTCTTTAGCATTACAATACATAGCAGCAGACCAAACCTCAATAAATAACCTACAGTGAGTGCCAATGAAGAACTTGGGAGCAGAGCTCTGAATAACCACTACACCTATCATGGAGTTGGCAAAACGTTGACTGATAATCTGCCAGTTGATTCTGATTTTGGTCTGATCCTTCTGTTTCCTACTTGTGAGGCCAGATAAGGTCATTGGAGACCCTAAAACCCAATCAATTCAAGATAAAATAATCACTAAATCATAAAATAATTTACAGAAAACACTATATGTTAGTTTTCTCCAACGAAACTATTTCAATGTTTTGTTTGAAACAGCGAACTCTATAGTTGAGAGGATGTTGGCTCTTGCCTGTAATCCTAGCATTTGGAAGACAGAAACTGGTGGATTGTTATGAGTTTAAGGCCAGCCTGGGCTACATTGTGAGATCCTGTCTCATAAAACAAACAAAAGAAAAAAAGAAGGAAAAAAGGAAAGAAGGAAGGAAGGAAGAAAGGAAGGAAGGAAGGTCTTTCCTAAAGTTCCTTCCTTGCAGGGAGAGTTGGAACTGGCTTTCCTGGTGGCTTACCACATGCCTATTTGGCTTCCTGTGAGATCCATTAGTACCCACTGGAACAAGGAGTGGAAAAGCAGGCAGAAGCCCTGCCCTTGCAGTTATGGCAGCCTTGGAATCCTTGCAACCAGCCATCCTGTCTCCTTGCTGCTCATGCTCCCAAGCAGCCCAGGTGCCCGGTCACACAGAGACAAAAGTAGCATCTTCTCCCAGATGCCTCTCTAGAGAAGGAACTGTTCAGGCACAACTCACATGCTCAGATCAATTTATACACAGCAGAGTAATATTTGTCTCATAGCTGGCACAGTCAAGAGATTGAGGGGGTGGATCTAGTAGGTGCTGGGGATCCGTACTTTAAGTCTAACAAGCCCTGGAAGCAAAGTAAGCCTAAACTAGCAGCAAATAAGAGCAAAGCAACAGCTACCGGGTGGTCTGTAATCACCATTGGTTCTCTTCCAGGTCCTCCCTGACCTGAGCTTTTCAACTTGAATCCTAGGGCCAGTACAGTCTGTTTACTTACGTGAAATGTCATATAACTAAATGACAAATGCCAAGGACCCTACAATTCTAGTTTTATATATCAGTGTCTCCTTTAACCTTCTTACCCGATAGCTAGATGTACAGTTGAGTCTAATATCCAGATTTTAGAACATAAATAAATATGGCAAGAGTGAATGGCTCAGAGGTCCTTCATTAGTTCTTAAGAAAATAGGAGTTCTAGCCAGCTGTGATGGCCCAAGCCTGTGATCCCATCATTACTAGGAACTAGTGAAAGGCCAGCCTGGGCTACATAGCAAGCTCTAGGCCAGCCAGAGCTATGTAGGGAGACTTTGCCTCACCAATTAAACAAACAAACAACAATGCAAAAACAAAAACAAAAAACAGAAGCTCTGGTTAGATGACTGGCTGACTCACGGCTACTATATCACTTCACCAAAGTAAGGAGTTTGTTTTAAATGTGTGTGTGTGGGGGGGTGGGTGGGGGTGGGATATGTGTGTGTACGGTGTGTGTGTGTGTGTGTGAGAGTATGTGTATGTGTGTGTGTGTATATGTATGTGTGTATGAGGCATGTATGTGTGTGTGTGTGATGTGCATGTGTGGCTATGTATGTATGTGTGTATATATATTTGTGTGATGTTTGTGGCATATGTGGTATGTGTGGTAAGTGTGTATGTGCATATGTGTGGTGTGGTGTGTGGTATATCTATGTATGTGGTATGTGTATGCGTGGCTATGTGTGTGTGTGGTGTTCGTGGAGCATGTGGTACGTGTGTATGTATGTGGTGTATATGTGTCTCTCTGTGTGATCTGCTTTGTTGTTGTTGTTTTCTGTTTCACATTTGTGAGTGTCCAAGGAATTGGAAAGAACTAAACATGTGGATTTTAAACACTCACAGATTGGTCATACAGATGTGCATTCTGGAGACCATTGAGGGGTGCTGGGACACATGAGAGCATTTCCCCCTTTACTCCCTAACTCTGAGTAATGGAGACCCAAGTCTAGACTTAATGTGACTTGAGATTCAGATAAAAAGCTCAGTCCAGCCTGAATCCCTGGGTGGAGTGGAGGAGATCAGAAGAAGGAGGTGTTAGAACTGGAGTTACAGATGGTTCGAGTCACCTTGTAGGAGCTGGGCGTTGAACCTGGGTCCTTTGCAACAAGTGTTCTTAACCATTGAGCCATCTCTTCAACTTCTTAAAAAATTTTTTTTAAATGTTTACTTAGTATGTGTATGTGTGCGTGTGTTTGCACACACAAGCCGTGGGTGGAGTCCATTCTCTCCTCCTACCTCATAGGCTCTGGGGATGGAACTGGGGTCACTAGGCTTGTCAGCAAGTGCCCTTACCTTCTGAGGCATCTTGATGACCCCTCAAGTTGAATTCTTGAAAATGTATTGTTACATTCCTAATGGTTGGAATGCTACTGGGCCCAATTAAAGTATAAACCCACCATTTTCAGTTTTCACCCAATCTTGAGGGGTTAGGTGGGGGGCAGTAAGTCCCACTTCAACATGAGCAGACAGTCTGTGAGGGAGGTGGGCATGCAGCCTTCCTATATACCTGTCTTTCCTTCTCTCTTGATCGTCTAAGTCCCCTGGGGCTTGAAAGTTAGGAAAGATACATTTTCTGCCCACAAGCTAACTAATAGATGAATCTTTAGCAATAAGGGTAAAAAAGAAAACAACATCCCAGAGTTTACACAGAGAAAACAGCTCCTCCGTCCTATCTGAAGCCTCCCTTCCCTTCCTTAAAGTTAACTGTAGGAACACCAGACAGACAGATGCTCCCTCCTTTAACCAGCACACCTGAACTTGGTTAAAGGCATCTCTCCCCCACAACACATCCACACACACACAGAGGCAGGGGGCCAGTGTGCAAGGATGAATGGTTGCAGTCACCCAGGAATGCCTTCCATGAAGCAGGCATTTTTGCTCTCAAACCCATATGCTTTCGGACAGTGGTTCTCAAGCTGCGGGTCGTGACCCTTGTGAGGGTCGAACATCAGATATTCTGCATATCAGATGTTTACATTATTTTATGGCTGGGGTTCAGCACAACACAAAGAACTGTATTTGAGGGTCACAGCATTGGGAAGGCTGAGGACCACTGTTCACCCTTTAGGGGAAGTGAAACTTTTTCATCAGTATGGGGAGTTTATCTCTCTAAGGGTAGCTCATTCCTGGACCTTGCTGGTCACTGGGGAGGAAGTGGGAGGCCTACTTACAGAGAAGCATTTGATTTCAGGCAGAGCCTGGTTTCCTAGGACCAGCTTTCTGACCTGCAGTGGTTCTAAGTCTCCCGCAGGCTTTGGACATCATTACTTTGCCAATCTTATATCTACAGCCCCATCCATTGACTCCAGCAGCCTCCATAACTGACCAAACTGGGAAGGCAGCCCCAGCTAAGTAAGCCCTTGTTAGGGACTCCCAGGGCAACTCTGTCACCCAGGGTGAGTCTCCATCTTCAAAACGAGTTAAGGGTTAAGGTCCCTCCCCTCCCCTCCTCTGGAATCTGGGACTTGGAGAAAGGTCAGATCTCAGGAGCAAGGGCATTGCTGCAGGTCCCAGATGTGGTTTAGCTGGTGCTGGGTCCCCGGCTGCAATCGGGCAGCAACACAGGTGCCCATTTCGTGACAGTGCTTGCCTTCTCATACCACCCCCTCATTCAAACAGGAAACGATTCATTCTTCACATTCTTTAGCCAGAGCTAGAGGACACAGACTGGAGGCAAATGGTGTGGGCAGCATCTGTGGAATGTGAATGTTGTTCCTATTTCCCCTGTTGGCAAGACTATTCCATCCTTTCTTTCTCCCCATGTAACAATGTCCACCTCTACTGCACATGCCTACCCCTCCCCTGGTTCTGAATGGATCGGGAAATGTCTTGGTGCTTGCAATCAGTCTTTGGTGTGGGAACAGGCTCAGCTTCAGAGTAGAGGCTAAGGGCTAAGCACAGGAGGAAGGGGAGCACGGAGAAGACCTGCCATCCAGAAAACCAAGGCAAGTAAAAGGGCTGAATAGACAGCAGGATAGACGGGAGAGATAGGCCAACAGAGCTGTGAAGGAACAGACTGCAGCCTAGCTATTAAGAAATATAATGCAGTGAGGGGCATCTTTGGACAGCCCATGCCAATTACATTATGCAACAGATCTGGTGCAAAAGGGTGTTACTGGAGATGGGGAGGAGAGGATCTGGGGGGGGGGGGAGGGATAGAGGCAGACAGACAGGGAGAGGGCAGAGAGAGTGGGCAGGGGTGGGATTCAGGGAGAGAGAAAACAGAAAAGGAACAGAGAGAGACAGACAGGAAGCAGACAGAGAGCCATGAGGACAGAGAGAGTGGGCAGGGGTGGGATTCAGGGAGAGAGAGAGAGAGAGAGAGAGAGAGAGAGAGAGAGAGAGAATGGTGGCAGTCCTTTTTATCTGCAGGCAGCATGGTGGGTGATGACATGGGCTAGGTCCCTGAGAGCAGGCCAGTGAAATTTCCTGTATACTAACAGAGTCAAAAAGGCTAGTAGAGAAAGCCACCACAAAGCACTATGGGATTCAGGGTGCCAGCAGAGGCGTGGGCAGGACAGAAGGCTGGAGTTAGTTAGAAGGGAGGAGAGGTATGGAAGGCTAGTGTGTCCACAGAGGAGCCTGCGGTCCTGATGGATGGTGGACGGGGTTTGAAGCAGGAGCTGTGTGAACAACATTTCTGTTTTCCAATTTTTCTTGTTTGTTTGTTTTTGGTTTTTCGGGACAGGGTTCCTCTGTGTAGCCCTGGCTGTCCTGGAACTCACTCTGTAGACCAGGCTGGCCTCGAACTCAGAAATCCTCTGCTTCCTGAGTGCTGGGATTAAAGGTATGTGCCACCACTGCTCGGCCTGTTTTCCAAAACGTACATGTCGATGTCTTGATCCACAGGACAGTGGTATCTAGACAGGTGGAGCTTTGGGGAGTTCATTAGATTTTATAAAGTCATAAGGTTGGAACCCCCACGATGAGATGTGGCTCTTACTGAAGAGGAAGAGCCCAGAGCCTTCTCCACTCTGTTGTTTGAGGACAAGGGCTAAGGTGGCTGTGTGAAAGCCAGGAAGAAAGCCACATTAGGAATGAGTTTTCAGGATCTTGAGTGCTGTGAGAAATCAATGTCTGGCAGTTAAGCTGCCCAGCCTAGGCTACTGTGTTATAAATGCTGATTGAGCTAAAGCCTGGGTTGTGCTAATAGGTGGTCAGGGCACAGGTTTAGAAGACAGCAGGGAGTCACCGGGGAAGTGGAATGGCCGTTGACCAGGGGCTGGTGAAATGGCTGCTGAGCTGAAGGCTCAGTGAGGTCAGAGGTCACTGTTTAGGATCCAGACCTCACAAGTGTAGATCCCTCCAACTGCCTTCAAGAGCCCACATAAGAAGAAGGCAAATGGTAGACTGAGCCACAGAGGGCTTTACTAGACTAACAGCCGAAGGAAGAGGACAGAAAGTTAAGGTTGCAGACAAAGGAGCAAGAGAAGAGAGACTTATATACACACACATGCGAATATAGCCATGCATAATTATATGCACATATGCTTATATGTGCTTATATGAAGAGACATAATAGATAAATGGATGGATAGATTGATAGATAAGGAAGAATAGACATGACTTATTAAAATGGAATAGGGATGTGTGTGTGTGTGTGTGTGTGTGTGCGCGCGTGTATGGGGAGGGACATAGCACAGGGCGCACACACACATATATATGCATATACATATTCATATATGTGTGTGTGTATGTACTATCAAAGAATGGTTTTGGCAAATTAATCTTTTCCAGGGAAAAAAGACCAGGAGAGGTAAGTATACTTCTTAGGAAGATGAAATAATTAATATTCCAGGTCAGAATTAGCAAATACACAGACTGCAAGCTACAGACTCCGTCTTGTGCCCAGAGTGATCACCATTACTGGCTAGCCATACTCTTGGGCTCATCTCGGAATTGTTCATCACACAGGCTCAGGGAGCCAGTCCCAGTGAACTGGCATGGCCCCTGACATGGGAGCAGGTGAAAGGCGGTAAGTCTGGGATGTGTTTGTAAGGTCATTAAAGAAGCCTTAGCACCATGGAGCCTGCTGTAGAGATCTCATAGCCAGCCAAGGTGACTGCTTCCGAGAAACCCGAGAGAGCTAAGGGCCTGGCCAGGGATGAAGTCAGAATTTCCCTGGGGCACACAGACACACAAAGCCAGTCTACAGAAGGCTAGAGCATACTTGGGCGGCTACCCTGGAGTGGCAGACATTTCGGCCGATGGGCGGGCTGGCGTTCAGAAGTAGGGATTAAGGCAAGCTATGTCTCTCATGATTCAGTGACCGTCCACACACCACCTAGCTCAGTGCCTGAGCTCAGCTTGAGGAGCCCTTGGGAGAAAGTACCTAATTCTGTTTAGTCTCTGCAGGCCCAGCCTGAGGCGACGGGAAACAGCAGCTTCGGGCCATCTCTGAGAAACACCTTTCACTTTATTCAATTCTCTTTTCCTCCGGGTGAGCTGCCTCAAACTTCAGGAAGCTTCATTTCCTTCCCCTCTTCCAGAACGCTCCGGTTTTAAGCCTTTGTTTACATTAGCCATGGCAAAACCAGTCTCTGGTTACACAAGCAGGTGACAGGAAGCAAGAAAAGGTGAAAAGCCCGGGACTCCCACTAAGTCCAAAGTCACTAAGAGATCTGATGTTCACATGGGTAGTTAGCAGAATTAACGCCTGACTTCTCACCCCAGCTTCCTTCAGACTAATACTGAATCTGCCAAGAGATTCCACCGTGAGTGAGCAGCCCCAGTCACCCCGGCCTCCCCCTGTCCCTGCCGCCATAGGACTTTTTGTTCTTGTCACACGATGGCGTGGGTCAGTGTGACCGGCTCCTGGAGTATGTTTTGCTCTTTCTCCATTTGTTCAGGTTTGTTTCTCTCTTAGAGTTTTATCAGAAGAATCCAGAAATGCACATCGAGGGAAACCTAGGTGAAGTGGAGTCCCCAGAAGGGACTAGAATTTAACAGAAACTCATGTAGGAAGAGTTAACAAAGGAAAACACAGCCCTGTTGGAGGGCGGAAGGAGGTGGGGAGGTAGGGGGAGGGTGGCGACCAGGGCAGAGAGAAAGAAGAGACCAACGTGGCCTTGTGTGGAGAGGCAGAGGTGTGCATTGCAACACCTGTGAGTGCCATGTCTGGCAGGTTTGACTCTCATGAGTAACTCAAGTATGTGTTACCCATCACCTTGGCATTTCCTCCAGTTTGACCTGTATTAATGTCCATCCACCCACATTGTTTTTCTGTCTTATTCCAATTAGTAAAAGATGAAATTCTCTCTAAGTGGCAACCTTCTGAGGTGGAGTGTCTTTGGAGTAGGACCCCAAGCATAACATCTGTGTCTGGAAAAAAAGTGGGAATTTGGTAATAGATTTTTAAGTCAACATTCGAGATATAGGGTCAAGTCCCCAAAGCTGTCAGTCACATTACAAAGAATTACAAACGTTCCTGATAAGGTTCTAGTTCTGCTTCCTTCAGGTGTCCTCAGCTCATGGGCATTAACTAAGCATCTACTTATGAACAGGGAGGACACAGATAAACGAAGCAATGGCTTCTATAGGTTCACAGACCTCGAGGGAGGCAACATAAATGCATCCTGCAGTAGCTGCCTCTGAGGGTGGAGTCACAGCCTGTGGTGTGAGCATGAAGTGCCCTTCCCAGGCCATTTGTTAAAGCCTTTTGGTTATCAGCCAATGGGCTTTGGGGAAGCAATTGGATTCTGAAAGCTCCAATCCAATCAATGGGTTCCTCCCTTGCTGCATTCGTAATGTGATAGTATCATCATTGGAAGATGGCAGAAGGTAGGAGACAAGGCCACATTGGGGCAAACTCTTAGGGAATGTATCTTTCCCTGGCTGCTTCCTGGATTCCATCGCTCTGCTTTCTGTCCTCCCTGAGATGAGTAGCCTCTGGCACATGCTCCTGCCTCACAACATTCTGCTTCATCATAGGTCCTGAATCAATGGAAGGAAGAGCAGTGGATGACCTTCTTCAAACTGTGAGCCCTGCTGTTTAGCAATTTCCTCTGAATTGAAACCTTCCCTCCTTAGAGGGAGGAGGGATGCTCAAAAGAATCCTGGAAGGTACAGTATTCCAAAGGTCCCTCCTGGATCACATAAGCAGTAACAATTGGTATGGAGGAGAGACTCTTCTGGGGCTGCCTGCAGGTTGCCCATGCGGGGCTGGGTTTAGGGGTACTGCAGCTGCCCCTGTGTCACTCACATTCTTGTTAGTAACCCTCCATTCATGCTTCTGAAAGAAACCATCTATCCACACACCTATAAGCCCAATGCATACACTGATCTGCCAAGCAAGACTTGGGTGGCATCCTTTACTCTGTCCTTGATGCCTGAAGATGTCTGTTAGTATCCCACTCGGATATTACACAAGCTATAGTAAGGAAGTCCTCTCTCCAAGTTGTTCTCTTCTGAGTATTTTGGTCACAGCTCTGGAGAGTTAGCTAACACAAAGAAACACTATAGAATAAGCAAGCTCTGCTAGCAGGAAATCTATAAGATTCAGAGTAAGAGAAAAAGGGTTTCTATGTATATGAGCTATGGTTGACTCTAGAAGCAAGAAAATGAATTTGGTTTTTAAGTGCGTTCACATTTCAAGTTGTAAAAGTAGTAAATGTTATTGAGAATTTTAAGTTACGTATTGGGGGAAAGTTCAGTCTCACAAACGATTCTCTACCGGGAAGTAACCATCAGTGCTTCATCCTGTACCCCAGACCCCCTTCTGTTTTACTACTCTAGTCTAGTTTGCTTTGTGCCTATAAAATGCCCTCTTCCTGTTTCAATTTACAATGCTTCTGCTCCTGAAGGCACCTGTCCCCGTAAAGTCTCCTGAAATCCCATGTCTCTTCCCCAGCCTCATTTCTATCAGTCCTCAAGGGCAACTCCCTTGGCTTGATCATTTGGCTGTCTCAAGTCACTTCAGGCTACTGCAAGAAAGCGGAGTGGTTTGTAAACAGCAGAAACTGATCCTTCACATTTCTAGGGCCTGGAAAGTCTAAGATCAAGGTAGGGTTAGATCCTGCTGAGGCTCTGTCTTCTGGAAGCAGCCTAAGCTGGTGAAAGGGGCAAACAAACTCCCTTGGGCTTCATTTACAAGGGTGCTGAATGTCATTTGGCACGCCCATCACTCTTCTTTCCCAATGCCATCACTTTGGGGGTGAGGATTAAACATGAACTTTGGAGGGCCATGGGTGTGGTAAGCCAGAGCTAAGCTTCTGCCCTGGTTTTCCATCACTTCTTCCTAAGACCCCCACCCCCACCCCGTAACGTGTGACACATGCTGTTACTGCCAACTATTCCCTGGCATCTTTTCGTTACATTATGTGACCAGTTCTCTCTTCAAATATCTCTACTTCGACTCAATAACCTGGGTCTTTCTTGCTCCATGGACCTCTGGCTCCCTGCACTGCCTCCTCCCCTGAATGATGGAGGTCCTCTGGGCCCAGGGGCTGCTTGGCATGTATTCACAACTCCGTGTCCCCTGCTATGTTTTCCCTCTCCTACTCCAGCCACCATTATAGGGACTCAGTGCCACCCTTCAAAAAATCTCGCCTAGCTCAGCCTAGAACTGACAAGCTTCTGAGGTAGTCATGGGGCTATAATTAATTTTGGTAATTAATCATGCATTTCTTGTGGCAGCTCTTCTGTGCTTTCTACAAATTGAGGTGTGTTTGTGTGTGTATGTAACATAGCATATAAACATATACATTTGTGTGTATGCACACATTTTAAAGGAATAGTGTCTGGATGTATAGGGGCTGGGGAGATAGCTCAGCAGTTAATAGTACTTGCTGCTCCTGCAGAGGACTTCAGCTCAATTTCCAGAATTCTATGGTGAGGCAGGAGATTGAACTGCAGGAGCTCCGATGCTATCTTCTGGTCTGAGGGACACCTGCACACATGTGAGGAATGCACTATATACATAAGCAAACAGGAAAGTAAATTTTTTTGATACTTTATTTACATTTCAAATGTTTCCCCCTTTCCAGGTCTCCCCTTTGGAACCTCCCTATTCCCTCCCCCCTCCCTCTACCTCTATGGGGGTATTCTCCCACCCATCGATCCACCCACTCTCATCTTCCCTCCATGGCTTTCTCCTACACTGGGGCATCTAACACCCTCCAGCCCAAGGGCCTCTCCTCCCCCTGATGGCTAACAAGGCCCTCCTCTGCTGCATATTTGGCCAGCACCATGGGTCCTGCCATGTGTGTTCTTTGGTTGGTGATCCAGTCTCCAGGAGCATCAGGAGTCTTTTTGTCTTAGCCTGTCTCTGATGAGAGGAGCATGGTTGTTATTCTCTGACAGTGTCTGGTGTTTGTCGGACATGCAGATACCAGTGGGTTCTTTGAGGCCATCATTGTAATCCCTTTAATCAAGATGCCAGAGAGGGAAACTTAAGAAAAAGTAATATGGGACGGACTTGAAGGGGGAAGATAAACAACCAATTACTATATGGAATAAAAGCTTTTAGAAAGAATACTGCTATGGTTTGGTTGTCTCTGTAAATCTCTGGTGGAACTCTGAGCCTTCAGATTGTGCTAATGTGTGGTCATGGGGCCTGTGGGAAGAAAGCTTTCATAAAGTGGATTGGTCTGTCTGTGAACTGATGGACTGATGGGGTCCCAAGGGCTTGCCTTGCCTCACTGTATGGTACTCCACTATGGGATGATGCAGCAAGCCCTACCCTGCTTCATTCACCTCTAGAAGCTGAGGAGATCCTGGTGCTGTGGTGATGCCCACAGACCTCATTGTTTTAGAAGTCACCCAGTCTCAGGCACTCTGTTAGAGCATCTCTAAATGGTGAAGTAAACACTCATGAAAGTTCACGTTAACATTTTGTTGACAACAGAAAGTTCCTAAAGTAAGCTTTCATTTTACAGGAATTGTTTTGAATGCACACTGAGTATCTAAGTCACTTATTTCAGCAAATATTTATTAAGTGCCTACTGTGTATCAAATGTGCTTCCAATAAGACTGAGGGCATCTCAGCTTGGAGACTCTGATGTAGAGATGCGGAGACCAATCAAAATGATTGCAGACTGTAAATTCCATGATAAAGTAGGCTAAGTGACTGGATGGTAAGGGTGTGGCACCTTTGGATGAAATGGCTCAGCAGGCTTGCTTTTTTCTTTTTCTTTTTCTTTTTCTTTTTCTTTTTCTTTTTCTTTTTCTTTTTTTTTTTTTTTTTCTTTTTTTTTTTTTTTGGTTTTTTGAAAATTTTCAAGACAGGGTTTCTCTGTGTAGCCCTGGCTGTCCTAGAACTCACTCTGTAGACCAGGCTGGCCTCAAACTCAGAAATCTGCCTGTCTCTGCCTCCCAAGAGCTGGGATTAAAGGCGTGCGCCACCACTGCCCGATCAGCAGGCTTTCTTGAGAAAATAATATTTGGGCTGGATCAGATGCATGAGGAGATGCCAGCCACACAGAAGCAGGAGAGCGAGTCCTAGAGCTAAAACATGCAGGCTGTGAAACACATAAGAGCTCCATTTACAAAGCCAGCGGTGCTCGAGAGAGCCGTGTGTTCTGTTAGCTAAGAGCATTCCAGGCATGTGTAAGTTAGTGCTCTTGTGTAATTAATTTACTCTGTGTAAGTTGATTTGCACTGTCTATTGACCTGCACTCAGCCCAGCTGGATACAACAATGACTAGATTAGCCAAGAATAATGAGCCTCGGCAAACTTCAGACTGGAGTCAATTGTACAGGCTGTGGCTATAGGTTTCCCACTTCTGAAGACATGGAAACCCAGCCTGGGCATTGCCATGGTGTGAGTGAGGAACAAATCCACTGTCCACTGGCATAGTCCTAACACCAGGAGAAGGGAATATGAGTAATGGCTGTCCAAGACTGAGGCTGCTTCTCACAGTGAGAAACCCTCCTTCCCTGGGAATGCTAGTCTGTGGGATTTTGTAAATGGCTTTTATAATTACAGACTATGCTATTAAAGACGATCCATTCAATTAGCCATTTGACTCCATGGAATGGGGAGATCCCATAATGACAGGGTAATGGATTCCATGCTTAATAAAAGTAAGAGGGAGCATTAGACTTCTTGTAAAGTCAGCAGCATTGCTCCTCACTGGCCACCAGTTCCTTGTTAAACTGGCCTCAGAACAAATGCATGTAGATCCCTAAGATCCCAAACTTGTTTAATAGGTTTCACGGTTGCTTGCAAACGTAGCTTTCCCCAGCAAGTTGCCCTTGGGTCATTGGAAGCTTAAGTGAAGGTCCTATGTGACTTCAAGTTACTCTGGACAGAAAGGACACCCAGAGCCTGGTTCCCTGCTTCCTCAGCTGTCCCTGCTTACTCAAGGTGCTCTGCTCTTCAGTGTCTGACCCTGTCCAAACCGGTCTGAGGGGAAGATCTAGTCCCTACATCAGAGAAGCCCAGAGGGATTCAAGGAAAACTGGGGGCTAACGGGTACAGGGCATCGTGGGGCTCAAGTAGTACTCCTGGGAAGAGCTTGGGGTAGAGTTACATCTACACAGTGAAAGGGGAACAAGCCACTTTTAGCAGAACTCTACTTGTATGGATGGGAGCTGAAGTGCTCATCCATTTGTGCCAGGGGAAGCAAGGCCATTCTGGGATGTCCAGTTCAAAATAAGTAAAAGATAGATCAAGGGTTGGGTTCTAAAGGTAGAAGAACAAGAAGGCACCAGATGATTGCCTACAGCGTGCTTTCACTGCACTGCTGGCATCTTGCTAAACATGAACTGCATTTGGTTGCTTTGGGTTCTGCACTCACAGGGAATTCTTAGGTTGTGGCAGGTGCTGCTAGCTTATGTGTGTCATATCACTCTTTCCCTATCAAGAGCCCAGTGTGGAGGGCAAGGTCCTCATTCCCTACAACCTGAGCAATAACACCATTGCTGCCAAACAGCCCTGTGGAGAGGGCACATCTTCCTGTGGCCTGGGAACCGCCAAAGCCTGTCATTAATCCCAAGCAGGTCCAAGCAGCTTGCTGCTGGATGAAGCTCAGAGCACAAAGATTCTAAATCAATGGGTACAGAAAATTATTGAACAGAAATCAAGATGATTCATATATGTGGGTCCAAGCTAAAATCTCTTTTTAAATGCAAAAAGAAAAAACAAATCCCTCATTAACTTCCCTATGGCCAGTGCATGGAGTGAGCTTTCCCTGTACAGAAGGAACCAGGTTATCTAACAGAGCTGAGGAGTTACTACCGCCCTATTCTAGCTTCTGGGAAAGTAGGAAAGAGATGATTCCCCCAGGCTGATAGACTGCTTTCCTGGGCCTCTATATCCTCTCTTATCATTGGGAGCAAATACCTAAAAGACACAACTTAACAAAGGAAAGCTTTACTGTGGCTCAGACCACATGGCAGAGTCTGTGGCAATCTAAGTGTGAGCCAGAGGCTCCTCACTTCTTGGTGCATCAGGACACAGAGGCCAGAACCAGAGGCAGGGCCGGGCTGGGACTCTCAAAGCCTGCCCCCAGTAGCCTGCATGTGCACCTGGGCCCCCTGACCTCCAGATAGTGCCTCAAGCTGGGAACTGAGTATTCAAAGACCCGTGGGGGATATTTTACATCCAAATGTTAACTAGCTTCTGTGGCAGTTTATGTGCCTACTTAACTAGGCCATAGTCACTTGTGGTCCATTTGCACACTAGGGTAGGTATGAAGAAGACATTTTGTAGCTATGGAGATGTCTAACATCTGCAGTCAGCTGTCTTTAAGGAAAAGAACCCCAAGTTTCTCTAAAGGAACTTCAGCTGCCAAACTACTAGAGAGTCCTTAGACTGCAGCCTGCCCTGTTGAGTTCAGGCCTGCTAGTCTCCACAAGCCCCACCCCACCCCCAGACCAATTCCTGGAAATAAATCTTATTAGTATACAGAATCCACCTTCATTATTCATGGGCCCATGTTTGTGAATCTGAGCAGTTAAATTCATCTGTAATCCTGAAAACGATGTGTGCGTCCTTCCTTTAACCATTTACAAACTTGTCTGGAGTAGTGGCAGACTGCAGGCGCCTAGTGCACACTTTTCCTTGTGAGGTTCAGTGAGACAATGATTTCTCCTTTCATTTCTCAAAACTATAAAAGGATTCTTCTGGTGGTCCCCTTAGCTCCATATTTCCTGATTTTCTTTCTTTCTTTTTTTTTTAATGGTTTTTTGAGACAGGGTTTCTCTGTGTAGCCCTGGCTGTCCTGGAACTCACTCTGTAGACCAGGCTGGCCTTGAACTTAGAAATCCACCTGCCTCTGCCTCCCGAGTGCTGGGATTAAAGGCATGCGCCACCACTGCCGATTTTCTGGACGGTATCACCGTTTGGAATAACCCTTAAGTACAGTGTTGACACCCTGTCTAATGTCTTTAAGACCGGAAGACAGTGATGTGCCTTATGGGGAGCATATGTGTTGGATGGTCTTCACTCAAGCATGAGATGCAGTGCTGGCTGTGAATTCAAAGCTTCGGAGCCAATACGTAAGGCATCTTTAAAGAGAAACACACATAAAACAAGGTTGTTGAAAATGTGACCAGGAATTCCCAGGAGCCTAACCCTTTGTTTTTCCCAGGAACAATGGCCCAGTAACTGCCAGTTCAATGTTTATAGAGCCTAACTACCGTGAACAAGAATCAGTTCTGTGTGTGTGTGTGCATGTCCTACTGATGTGATGTGGTGCCATCCATCCCCAGGGTGTGAAAAGCACAGACAGCGAGCCTTTCCTTCTGTCTTATCCCTGACAGTGCTCCTCAGAAAGAGGCAGACATCTATGGAGGGAGGAAGTCCATGTACCTACCTCTAATGCATGTGAATGGCTCCTTTTCCTTACTTGCTCATGTTTGAGAAGATGAGATCATTTGGCTGTATCTCACACTCAGAAGTAGGCTAGACTAGGTCATAAGTGGGCTGTGTTTCAGCATTTGTAATGTAATTTAAGTGACTACTTTGCCAATGTAAACCAATCATGTATACTCTAATTTGAGCATCTTAACCAAAAATAAACATCTTTATGAATGTATAAGAAGATAATCAGACTGTCTGCTAGGCATTGGGCCTATCCCCCAAAGTACAAAGAGACCAGCCTGCCACAGAATTTTGTTTAAAAAGGCTCCAATTCAAGGATGCTCCACCCTCTGTCTTTCAGCCCAATGGTCAGGTTTAGTTTTTCCAGAGGCTGAGGTGTAACTCCAACTTACCTGAGCCTTCCATATTGCACTGTCACAAGAGGAGTGATACTTTAGTTCAAAGCCCACCCAGTGCCTAGGCCACCCAGGCTCATTCTGCAATGGAGCCATAGCTCGTGTCTGTAGTAGGGATAGTCTCTGCCTGGCCCAGGAGCTTGAACTTGACTGGGATGATGAGGGGATGGGGAAAGAAAAGATACACAGACAGACAGACACACGTACAAGCTGAGTTCAGGTAGACTGGGCATCTCCACCATCTCTGGTGGAGAAACTGAGGCAGCTCGGTAGCTCGGCATGTTTATTATATACAGCTGAATGGAGAGGCACATTATGGCAAACAGCTAAGGAAGGCGGAGTCAATACAAATGGACAAGGAGGCAGGGTTTGCAGTGCAGCTGGACCAAGGAGAGAGGTTTAGCTCATCTTGGTAGGAGCAGCCTCTTTAAGGTGTCTTGATTGGAGACCACAGCTGCCATTTTAAAGGGAATACAGGATAGTTTATTCTAGAGCCATTTTGGGAACACAGATTTATGTTACCTTATATTCCAATGTGGAAGCAGTTTCACGTTTCCTGGTTTTAGGGAACAGAGAAAGTCATAGATGTAGGCAAGTTTAAAATACATTAGTGGTTGCTTCAGAGCGGCTCATATGTGGAGATGGGGGGGGAATCTATAGGCTGAAGGTGCAATCTGAAGGCGTTCTTAGCTTTCGGATTGGTAGAAGCAGACATTAGTTGCCTGCTAAGTCAATGGATTCCTTACTGCTACAAGATGTTTGTTCTAATAGAGGGCTGTGTGTGTTTGTGTGCATGTGTGTGCACATGTGTGTGTGCACGTGCCTATTCTGGAGGGCCAGAACTTAGCCCAAGACAAGGTCATTAGCCTCTGGAACTGCAACATCCCAATCCCCCACAGTACTGAAATTGTAAACAGTCTCAGTAGACAGATTCCTTCAGGAGTTTTTGTTCGGGGCCATATGTAGCTTTCCAGAAGTTTTTGTTCACAGGAGCAGTGTTCAGGCTGGGACTATGCAGGGAAAGAAAGCTACGGTGGGGGTTCTAGCAACACCCATACGTGGACCTGCAAGGAAACCTCTGCCGTTTCCTGAGCCTAGCCCTGGGAAGGCTTTGCCATTTTATCCCATGATAAAGGCCTGAGGCTTTGAGACAGCCAGGCCCAAGCCACCGGTACACACTCACACAGGACTTCACACACTCAGGGCTTCTTCCTTCCATCACTCTCCACACGTACCTGCCTGTTCTCCCCAAAGGCTTACAAGTAATTCTCTTTTTGCTTCAAGATTATGCCATAACTAAGAATTAGACCCATGCACAGGCCACCATTGATCCTGAAATAAAATGCCGTTTGGGCAAAAAGAGAAAAGACTCCGTTTATGCATGCTTTCCAGGAAATCAGAACACAATTCACTTCTCAGACACCCACAGAGTACTTCAAGTGTCAAAAAGTGTTCAGCACCAATAGAGGAAGGGGAGAACATGCCACAGTTTGAAATGCATCTGGGTCCTAAATTCTTTACCTGAGTTGTGATTTCTGCCAGCCATACAATCAAATGAGAGAAATAAAGAATTCAGTTCAATATCAATTTTGAATGTAGGTTGAGGTCATACAAATATGTTAGTTGAACTATTTTAAAGTGTTTTTAAATTGTTGAAACTTTTTTTATAACAGAAGGGCTCGTACTTGTTTTCAAAAAATTCTCTGCCTTGGACGTTTAGCAATCCCAATGGCTCAGTGGAATTCTCAGCTATTCTAGTGGTGGAACAGTGGCTGCCTTGTCTGTGACTGCACTGGTATTCTAGTGAGAGCCATGCTACATAGAATTCAGTGGGGTGAAGCATAGAATGTTATAGGCTTAGGTCATAGGCCAGTTGTTTGAGACAGGTAAACTCAGCTTCCCCCAAAGATGACTAACTGGCTTAACAGGGCTAGCTCTGTGACACTTGGTTGAGGACCCAGTGTGGCTCTACCAAGGGTTGTGATCCTCACCTTCTTTGCCTTCCTTTGTCTTTAGATGCTGGCCACCTCTGAATCAGAGGTTGGAAAACTATGGCCCAAGGGCCCAAAGCAGCATATATCCTAATTTTAAAATAAAGTTTTATAGAAATAATCATGCTTGTTTGTGCATCTAGCTCTAGATGCCTTTTCTGTACAGTGACAGAGTTAAATAGTTCCATAGACTTTATGACCTCTCATGTGGCCAGATCTTCCCACCGTCTGACACTTTGTCCCCAAGTCAATCACTCACATTGAAGTATGACAGTTAAAACATGCTACCCCTCCAGGGAGTGCTTGATTTTAATAAGAAGGTAATTTCTTCATCTAAATGAGTTAACGGCTAATAACAAGATTTTGGTCATTAGCAGTGGGATACTTAAGGAGATATTACAGCGTGGGGAATTTTTTAAAGTTCAATCACTACCCACTCCACTTACCCATCAGTGAAATCGTGGGTTCACCTATGAAGGGTTTGCTAAATGTCAAGGAAGGATAATTCTTGAAACAAAGAATTAATGTCTAAAAAATTAGTCTAAGAACAACGGTGTTCGAAAACAGTGTGTCTGAGGAATACCAAACACACAGGGGCAATGTGCCCCAGGCTCAAGCAGCTTGATGGGTTTTCTGTTCTTCTCTCTCTCCCTCCCTTCCTCTTTCCTTCTCTCTTTCTCTCCCTCTCTCTGTCCGTCTCTTCCCTCTCTCCCTCCCTCCCACCTACTCTTAGTCCATTCTTTTGTGGTGGTATTGGGAATAAAATCCAGGGCTTAGTACATACTAAGAATGTACGATAGCACTGAGCTACACCCTCACTCCCAAAATGCTTATTATGAGCATTCTTAATAAATGATCTGAAGCATTTTGAGCTCATATAAAGGGATGGTATTTGTGTCGTTAACTTTGCCCTCATGTATGAGATTTTTAGTTTGCACAGGTATATTCCTCACAAAGATTTCTTTTTATATGACACAGGGATGATTTTTCTCTCTGAATCCATGAGCAGTTTGTATTTAGCTCTTAAAAGAATTCTTGCAACAAAACACAGGAGGGAACTCGTGGCCCAGCCTTGCTTCAGCACTCTGGGCTCTATTTGTGGCAGACCTGGCAAGACTGTGGTACCCCAGGAGACAAGGATACCCACCCTGCAGTGAATCAGAGACAGCCTGGGAAGTTACACTCCTCACATTTGCATTTTTTTTTTTTTTTTTTTAGGATATTACAGATCATAAACCAGATTGTATTTTCATTCAGTCTTTAGGATAATGTGAAAACAGCCACCTCTATTTCACAGGTAAGGCAACCAGGGACCTAAAGGCTAAATGGCTCCTCTAGATCAGTTAAACACTGTGATCCAGTCAGACTAAAATTCCAAGGCTTCTGAGTTGTTACTGTGTAGAGGTTTTCTTCCCTACACCCATGCTGGAAGGATTGTTGAACTTCACTGGGGAAAAGTAAACCAGCAGTCATTCACCTGATTCTCATTCATGTCTTCAGCCCCACCCCTCTTTCTACACAGTCTTGCTGAATACCCAGTTAAGCCTCAATCTCACAGCCTTCCCACCTCAGCCTCTCAAGTGCTTGAGGATGTATGTACACCATTGCAAGGCACACCCAACTTTCACCTAGTCTTGAAAGCCAAGGTAGCCAAGGTTTTGTTGCTCTTCATGTACAAGGGTGTTAAAGGGGAGCCTAACGAAAGTCCAGTAGATTCACTGGTGAGTCATGGTGGCTCATGAACATAATCCCAGTTCCCAGAAGGCTGAGACAAGAGCAGTGGTTCTCAACCTTCCTGATGCTATGACCCCCAGTCATGAGATTATTTCATTGCTATTTTATAATTTCGCTACTGTTATGAACCACAATGTAAATATCTTAAATGAAGGATATCTGATATGCAACCCCGAAAGGGGTTGAGACCCAGAGGTTGAGAACCACTGAACTAGACCATTGCTGAGGGTTGGAGGCCAGCCTTGGTTAAAGGAAAGAACCTTCTTTAAAACAAACAAGCAAACAAACAAACAAATTCTCAACAACTAAGTTTCTACTGAAGAGCACACATGAGTTTCCCCATGTTCAATCTCAGGATGCTCTGAACATGACCCTCTGTCATGGTAGAGCTTTCTGTAAACTAGAAAAAGGTAAACCAACTCCACAATGGTGCTCCTGCCCAACTGACCTAGTGTTGGGCTAGGGCACAGTCAGTAAATTTAGCCAGATCCACCTCTCACCATTCAACCCAGGCAGAGAAATCACAGGCATCCTGTGCCACTAGCCTGGCCTTACTTTATCTAAAGAGATATTTCTCAAAATAAGGAAATATTGGTTGAGAAGACCAGACTGCATTACAGCTGACACAACCTGGTTTATCAGGAGGAAGACAACCACATTCTAAGCTCAGCATGGCTTGGTGATTGAGCTCTGCTAGGCTGGGGCTGTTTGTGTACTAGGTCATCTCCCTCTTGGCCAGTTTCCTCTTTACATTCCATTCAAACCTTATTAATTCAGGTACATCTAAAAAGATCCTTGGATCAATGGAGACATATAACTTGGTAGAAGGGTAAAACTGGTGAGGACAGCCCCTTGCACATGCTTTTGCCACACAATGATGGGGATCCTGCTGGGGTGAGAGCCTTCTTCAAGCCTACACATGTTCAGGAGGCCAACTGCCACCAGAACACTCTGGTCTCTTCCCATTCCCCTAAACGTTCTCAAGAGCCCATGTTATCCCTTTGGTCACTGGACAAGGTCCAGCCGAGCCCATTAATGATATTAGGATCACCTTTCCTGCTCAGAGATCAAAGACATCAAGAATTATAACCTCCTGTTGAGCTGTTTTCTTAAAGGATTTGAAGAAAGACTGAACACAAGAGCAAAAAGAAATGGCTCCACTAATCCTATAGGACCTGAGTAAAATATCCACTGGATGTGCAGCTACTGAGAAAGCAGAGTAGTCACCTAGGTGCAAAGCTAATCCCAGCCACTCCTCCTTCATGTGCCACTGTCAAGCAGCACTGTAAGCAAGACTTGAGGCGCAGAGAGGTAGAAATGAACCTTCAGACTAAAAGGATCAAAAGACATTAATGCACTCAATTTCCAAGGTTCCCCGCCTTCCATGCTATACAGTGTGCAGTGTGTTTTCTGGTCTTGTTGGGTAACTTAGGTTTGCCTTTCATAACTTGCTTTGTTTTTAAAGTTCTATGTCTGTCCATATTTAGGATTGTGTTTTAATCATCTTGTCACAGGGTTTGAAGTTTAGTAATCATTTTTAATATCATATACTTTACATGATGGCTGTAGGTCCCTAACCGTCAACATTTGTGGTCCTTTTTTTAGACAGTCCTGTTGACATATATTTCACAACCTACTTTAGTAAGGGTTTGACTTCCCCTCTAGCCCACCACCCACCAGAGGAAGTGGAAAAAAACGTTATTAGGATGGGGGGAAGTGGGCCTGTTTAAAAATAGTTCTTTGGGGTGATTCCAGCCTTTATTGTTCTTAGTCCAGTCCACTCAGCAGACACTACATACGAATCAGCAAGGGAAGTTCAATCCAGAAGAAACCAGGAGGCTCACCAGTGTCCAAGGAAGTGTCAAGAAGCTGCAGGAATCTCACGAGAAGTTCTTTGGTGAGTTTCTTTCTTTGAAGTCACCGCAAGTGAAGCTCAGCAACGCAATGTAAGGCGAACCAATACATGTGTATTGTCAGAGAAGACTAGCAAGGAAGAGCAAAGCAAGCCAATGCTTGAGCTACCCCTGTCTGTGGGGTCATATTTGTATTCCTTCTAAACATCATGCATCCTCTCACTTATGTCTGCTTCATCAAAACATTCTTTCGTATGTCCGCCCCAGCAAAACATCAGTAAAATCTGAGTCTCCAAAGAAACCAGAAATTTCTACTTTATAGTCTCTTATTACATATTCCAGGCTAGCCTTGAACTCCTAACCCTCTGCTCCACCCTTAGCCTCCCAAGAGCTGGGATCATAGCTATGCCCCAGCATACCTAGTTAAGCATGAACTTTTGATAGATAAGAAGATGCTAATAAAAGTTGAACATTCTGTGGACACTGGGTTAGTTTTAGGGAAATGTCTACTGTAAGTTAGTCTGCACCTTGGTAGCTATTTAACTTGTACAAATTCAGCCAGAGTTGCAGGCAAAATGTATTCAATGTACATTGATATATAAGGATTTGTTGATACAATCAATAAAAGTATATAGCTTCTGAAAGTCATAGTTTTAAAAATAGTCTTTTTGGGAGGCTGTGTATAAACAGAATGCCCTGTTAGGGGTAACCCATGCTCTTCTTCCCTTAGCAAAGGCTAGCAACTGCCATATAATCATCTGGGATTGTAGGCAAGCTTGAGATGTTCAAAGGAAAAAAACATTCCTAGGAACTGATGACACAGTCCAGATGCGGCACAGACAACCCTGGTACTCACTCGAGCCTTTTTACAGTTAGCAGAAGAGAAACTGGAATCCACCAGTGTGCAGTTGTGTACCACAAAATCCTAGACAGAAAAAAAAATGATTGCTATCTGGTTTCAGGAAACAGGGAAACAGCTTCACCACAGAGCACAGCGCCAAGAGGTTTAGTCTTATCTTCCCTAGCACACTGCTTACACAGATGGGCTAGGTTCCTGGGAAACTATGAGAAAATAAAATACGTTACTCTGGGAGAGATGTCATGGATTCATAGCCTGAGCAGTTTTTGCAGCTTGGGGACAGATGTAACCT
Source organism: Rhynchomys soricoides (assembly GCA_019843965.1). Classification (NCBI taxonomy): domain Eukaryota; kingdom Metazoa; phylum Chordata; class Mammalia; order Rodentia; family Muridae; genus Rhynchomys; species Rhynchomys soricoides. The sequence goes on along the minus strand of JADRCH010000073.1, from coordinate 8,819,897 downwards.
GTCGATTCTTTTTATACTTAAGTATTCTTAACTAATAGGCCTTTTTCTTTAAAAAAAAAAAAAAAAAGAATTTAAACCATCAAAAGTTACCAGTAGTTCAAAATGACTTATTTTTTACTATCACTAGGGGCAGGGGGAGACCTCATTCATGCAACTTTTTGGTTTGGGGAAAATCACAAGGTAAAGACAGAAAAGCCCTGCGCTATGGATTCACTTCCTATGACCATAGGTCACAGCAGGAACAAAGCTGGACATCAGCTTGCAGGGGAGGCTGCAGGATTCAGGAAGGGCTCATAGCTTTACCCATATCTGGGCCTGTGATGCTGGCAAGACAGGGCACAGAGCTGTCAGCAGACACTGGATGCTGCCTTCTGCTTTCCAGGACCGAGCTGCCTGCAGAAATGCTGATGTGCCCACTGCATCTTTCCCATGGCTTCTCGCTGACCTGGTTGGGCTTTTATAACCCCCATCAGCTAGGCCTTGTTCCACTTTACCCCAGAAGAAAAGGGAAAGAAAGAGACAAGCCAGTGTCTTACCTGACAAACTCCTTGTAGGTAACAGAGCACAAGCCCCACATTGTAAACACCTTCAGCATCCTGGAAAGTGACTATTCACACTACAAGACAGCTCCTGAAGCCCAGAGTGATAAAGCCAGATGGGGCTTTGAAAACCTTCCATCACACTAGCCCTCTGATTTGATACGTGCAAATACTGAGCTCATTGAGGGGCTGGGGGAGACTCTAGTTCACTCCTGTGACTCATACTGTGTAAAATAAGTTTTTCACAGGAATTAAAACATTTTTTAGAGAGCTACTGACTTACGAGTCTAACAAATCTTAGTGACTGTGGAGGTAGATCAGGATTTAGAGCACTTGACGTGCTTCCAGAGGACCTAGGTTTGGTTCCTAGCACCAGTGTGGCAGCTCACAATTGTCTCTAAGTCCAGTTCCAGGGTATCCAGCATTCTCTTCTGGCCTCTGTGCATTACACATACGTGTGGTGCATGTACCTACATGCAGGCAAAACACTAGTACACAAAACTAAAAATAATGAACATTTAAAAACCAAAACACATTTAACTTAGATCCACATTACTGGGAAAGCACTATATTGTGCAGCAGAGGAGAGTAGTGCATGCGAGTGTGAACTGCTTACTACATTACTAACGTGTGCATGC
>JADRCH010000073.1:8786431-8818710 GCA_019843965.1 Rhynchomys soricoides | reverse complement strand
CGAGTGTGAACTGCTTACTACATTACTAACGTGTGCATGCGAGTGTGCGCTACAGCCCAGAGTCAGGGAACCTAGTTCACATCCAAACCAGCTTTACCACTGCTCAGTAACAACATGTAGCAGAAATAAACACAGCATCCCCATAAGCATTGGTGAACATTCTTAGATTCACTGTGATGTAAAAATATTTTTAAACTTTGACCAGAGATAAATTATTACCAAAGACAATGCCAGTTCACCTGCTCTTGATGGTTTTCAAGGTTCTCCTTCAAGCTGGACTCTTAAAACTCTCCAGGTTCAATTTTTACAGTTTGCCCATGTGTTTTCCATGGCAGCCTGAGAGCAACTAATTACACACACACACACACACACACACACACAAATGTTCTGAGAAATAAATGTTCTCAACAGAAAACAAAATTTTTTTCTCTTTTACAACCTTGGTGCAAGTGCCTGTTTAGAAATACACTGTGTCAGTCTGGACCTTTGACCTGGTTTGTTCATGGTTTCTCAGCTCATGCTTTAAATACCACACTTGCACATATACATCATGTAAGCCAGTTTGATTCAATGTCACCTGCCCTTGGTATATTAAGAAGTGTGGATCCGTTGCTATTATGGAGCCTGAAGCAGAGCCAAGAAGATGCCTCAGATAGCCTCTCTCCCCAGACATGTGAGGAGAAAGAAAATGAAGCACAAGAAAAATAGCTTCCTGTATGAGAAGAGCAAAGTGGGCTGCATCATAGACCAGGAAGATGACCCAGTTCGGGGGGGGGGGAGGGGAGAAAATTAAATCATTATTATTGTTTATAAGCCAAGTTCTTTCAAAAACTGTTATCAACAGAATGGGTCTTTTTCTCTTGTTTTCCAAGGAGTAGGCATTGACATAAAAAGTGTACATTCAAGGCTGCTCAAGGTTGAGTTGAGCGGTGTCTTCACAGCTAAGCACCCAGGCTTCCCATCCAGATTATTAAATAACAGAGGTAGTAAACCAAGATGCTCTTTTATATCAAAGTACTAAAGATAAAGATGCTTCTTCTTCCGGCAACATCTGCACTCCTGAGGAAGCTGCCCATGGAGTAATAGAACAAAAGGAATACATGGCAATGCTCGTAAAACGCCAGGCGCCAGGGTTCTAAGTCACCTTGCCTCAGAAACCACTCATCCATTCTAAGATGGTTCTAACTACAGCTGCCTGGTGAGGCAACAGGAAAAGAGGGAGCGACGAGCCTAGCCAACCGTGAAGCATCTGTATTTCCCCCCTTCTTCCTCCTTCCTGTACTTACTGCCCCCTAAGAGTTCCAGCAACTTCCTGTCTCTCATGCCACTGCCCAACTAGACCAGCAATGAGGATGGTTCCGGAGAGCATGTTTTGCTTGTTTTATCAGTAGAGATAAACCCGGGGCTGAGTTCAGTTCAACATGAACACAAAGGTTAAAACCATGAGTAGAATGGATCAGCAAACACCGAGGTGGAATGTTCAGCCATGCAAGAGCAAATACAAGAGTGTGCAAAGCTGTGAGGTTCCGTGACATTTTTATGAGAGATACCCCTTAGTCTTTATTCCATCCTCCTCCTATGATAGGGACAAAAGAAACACAAAGTAATTTGGTGGTGCCATGGGTGGAGAACTTACTAGATTCTTGCAGGCCAGTGCACGGCTGTCTTTTATTCAAACCCTCCCAGCTCTGGCACAGCACAATCTCAGCTTTGGCGCTCTAAGTTACACTGAGCAGGAGGTAAGGCTACTTCCCTTGAGCAGGATATCAAGGGGTTGGTCTGAAAGCACTTTAAAAAACACATTAACCCACTGAAAGCTGGATTGTTATTTATAATCACTAGGGCAAATGATCCAAAAAAAAGTCAGTGGTAAGTGGCTCTCCTCAACCAAAAGCAAAAACAAAATAAAACAAAACAAAAACCCCTTTTGCTTGTCTGTTTTGAACAATTTCTGAGGCTGCAGTTGAGTTTTAACGATATAAATGCAAGTTTCCATTTAGTGTACTTTGGGTGTTTCTTTTCGAGCAAGCATCTCTACATGGGAGTTGATGAGAATGAACTCTGCGTTTGTTTTGAGAGCAAACACACACAGAGCTAGCTCTGGGCATAATTTGTGTCTCAGGCTTCCTGGTACTACGTACTCCTCTGTGTACAAACAATGATGAGCCAAACAATGATGGCGCAGTGACTGGGACTGTGAAGAAAGACAACAGTGGCTGATTGACTTCAAATCTGTCATTCTATGTGACTGCTCAGAGGTTTTAGCTGTGCTTAAGTTTTCCCGAATTTACAGTAAAATAGGGTTTTGTTTTATTTTATTTTATTGCATTAATGATAAACATTTTGTTTATGGTGTTTTCTTTTTTCTTCAATACTTTATTATTAATTTAAAAATAGTTAATAATTTTAAAATTCTATTATTGATTTAATAATACATTTTATTGTTTTTATAAATATTGACTCTTATATTTATTTATGTATTGCACTAATAAACAGACTAAGATGTTTTTCTACTTTAATCTGTTCCATCACTTTTTGAAATTAAAAATAATAAAAAATGTTTTTGCAACAAAAATGGATTGACACTTCATGAATATGGGAAGAAAAACGACTTGGACAAAACCTTTGCCATATTTGCCAAAGATTTTCAAAAACACAGAAACTGCAAAACCATTGTTCATTTCTAATAGAAGACCAATGTGTGGGTATGTTTCATTCTTTTCTTCCAGAAGCACATTAATGAAAATAAAAGAAGTGGCTGGCAAGATGGCTCAGTGGTAAAAGTGGTTGCTGTGGAAACATGAGGTTCCTGGTTCTAATCCCTGCACCCATGTGAAAAGCTGTAAATCCAGTGTTGACTTGGGAGACCCAGGCAGGTGGACCCCAGAGCTTGCTGGGCAACCAGGCTAGCTGAAACGGTGAGCGAGCGTCCAGTTCAGTGAGAAACCTTGTCTCAGGGGAATAGGGAAGATTCCGACATCCCATCCTGGCCTCTACATGTGCACACATGGACAGAGCACACTAAATAGCTAAGTAAACAAACAAATAATAAAATAATTTTCTTGCATTAGGGGATTATAGCATTGTTATTTCTAATTTTTTATTGTTATGATACAAAATTTAATCAAAGAATATTTTCTTTTAGGCTGTTACCTCATTTTATGATTCTTTTCTAAAGTAATTGTCTTACGGAGAAAGGAGCTGTTAAAAATGACTAACTGTGTATCATACATCAGCCCAGAGCTCAATGCACACAACTTTTGCCTTTGTAGCTCCCTGACTCTCTTTCCCAGACTGCCTAGTCCTTCTCCAACCTCCAGCCTTCACCTCAGATTTGGTTTTAGAGGTAGCTCCTTGACCCCTCTTCCTGAGTTCATCTTCCATCTGCCTCCCAAATTTGCTTGGGTTGAAGAGAGCTGAGCTATGAAGTCTGAAGGGTTAGAAGTCGGTTTTCCACTGAGCAAGAGCCCTGGCAGCCAGGACCTACCTACCCACCTAATGCCAAGCTGGGTGGGACCAGCATGGGAGAGTGGAGAGCCAAAAGCACAAACCCTGCTTGGCTGTGACTGTCATCAGCCATTTCTCACCAGAAGCACTCAGCAGCCTGTCTGATGGAGGCATCCAAGAACACTTTATTTTTTTGAGATGCAAAATTAACCAGCCATGCCTGGAGCTGATATGCCTCCCACCCTCCACATCCAGGCCCCAGCCTAACCCTTCATCTCCCAGAGAGAAGAGCATGACCCCTTCCAAAGCTTGGGCTTCTAGACCTGTTCAACCCAATGCCGTTAACTCTGAAAAAGTGATCCAAAGCAATAGAGAACATATTTCCCACCCAAATTTGGCACAAGATGATCACTGCTGTTCACTCTGTGAAGAGTCCGTGTCATCTACTGATGATTCATTACGTCATTAGATGCTATATTTTCTTCACACTGATGATGGGGGAAGGCTATTACATTTATTTTTCATTTTTACTTAGCTGAATATAATGAATTCCACTGATGGCCTATTTCTGTAATCCACCAATCAAAGGAAACTGTAAAGTTCACCATAGTAACAGCTCAGTGTCAGCAGCCCATGTGCGAACCACACTGCATGCGAGGTGCTGGCCAATCACAGGGCGAGGTTATATTCCCGTCTCATAGCAACCAGGAGATCTGCATGGCAACATCAGTTGCTATATGAAAGAAAAATTAGGGACCATATTCTGTTAGCAAGAAATAAAGGTATTAACTGTTAAGTCATAGTTGAGTCACTGTCGTGAGGGCTCGTTTTTAAAATAGCTACCTAAACATAGCTCAGATCATACCTGCCACATCTCAGAGTTCTGTGCTGAGGAACGTGCCCCCTCTTACCAGGATGAACCACCTGTGGAGTGGCAGGAAGTCTGAGAGACAAACAGCTTGTGAACAGAGAGCAGCTGGGGTCTGGGGTGTCCTTTGAACTGTTGAATACTCACCATAGTAAAGAATATTTGCTGATACATTACGGAGAAATCATCACATTTAGTGTCGTGTGGGAGACTGTCGTGTGGATACTGCTCTCAATATTCTTTCTGTTTCTCCTCCACCCATTTTCCCCCACCTTCCCCATCTTGGTAATGGCAACGTAATTCCTTCAGTTGCTTTGGGCAAAGCGTGTTTTCTCACATCCACACATGACCCATCCACAAAGATCTTCAACATACATCTTGAATTCAACTGCATCACCTTCGGCTCCATTTGTCCCTTGGTTCAGTTCACCATCACCTCCCACCTGGAGGCAGGAGCCTCCTGATATGTTTCTCTGCTTCTCGCCTGTGCTCCCTGTAGTCTATCCTCAGCACATCAACCCGCTAAATACCCAGTGCTTGGCCCAGAGCTTGCTAATCACTTACCATCCGATGTTCATGGAAAACCCAAGTCTGCAACACCCTTTACAACTTCCTGCACCCCAGTTCCCAGCGACTGCTCTTGTGCTTCCTCAGGCCATATTTGCCCCGCCCCCTTCTTCTAACACACCCCAGGGCTCTTGTCATAGCTATCTCTTCTAGCACATTCTTTCCCAGAGATCCTCGTGGCTTATCCTCTTAACTTTCTTCTTGTCTATTGTTTACACAAATATAATTTCTCAGTGAATCTTTCTTTTGGTCTATTTTAATACTGTACTCCCTATGTCTCCACAACCTTTCCTGATACAAGTGGGTACATAGAGCAGTACCTAGCTACTAGTACATAGTCACTAAACACCCGAAGATTAATAAAGGAAGCAGTTCTACAGATAAAGACAGCAGGTGTAAGAAGTCGGCCAGGCTAAGGCTCCCAGTTAGAACATATTAAGGCCTGGGCTTAAACCCAGACACACTTGTGAGTCTTCTGTGTTCCACCATCTCTGCCACAGCCTATTTTCTTTACTGGTTCTAGTAAGTGCCATGTCAGCTCTGACTCCTCAGGAAGAGAGAAGAAACCATTGGGTTAACAGGGCTGCTGTAGGCATAGTCACTGACATATAGGAGAGTGGGCAGGGCTGGCCCTAAATGCTGGTGACCTCTGCTCTCTCTAGACTGCTTTTCTTGGATGTAGAAAAAAATCCATTTGACCACTTGGCATTCCCATCTTGTTGTTTGGCTCAAAACAAGGATTAAAATGGAATTTTCAGTCTGCAACATTTTTAAAAAATTGTTCCCAGTGCTGCAGAGCTGCATTAGGTACATGGTGCATGACTAGCTGGGGGAAAATGGGGGGAAAAATCAATCATCAAATATGGTTTTTAGTCTGTACAAATAATTGTTTCTATGTTTCCAGAAGCTTTCCAGGACTGCGAGACTATATGGGACAATGGCTTTCAATTAAAATTACAGTGAAAACTTTTCATGGCATATGCACATTGTCTCCCCTCTCTGGACAGCAGAGGATAAGAAGAGCAGATGGAGCGACTCAAAGTGGAGTGAGACCGCCCAGGAACAAAGCAGGAGCATTAGGAAGGCTCCGCAGCTGACCTCACTGGGAAATGCTGCAGATGCACACCACCAAAGAGCACCAAGAGAAGAACACAGAGGACAGAAACAGTAACAACAAGGGCCACGACCTCCATTCCAGCATTTACAGTGATGGGCATTTTGCTAAGTGCTTTATACAGCCTTAGATTTAAGCCCTTTCCCAAGCTGGAGGGAAGGAGTTACCTTCCGTGTCTCTACAGGACACCCAGAGAAACTGGTGGTGCCACAGAACTCTGCCACATAACCAAGTGGCAGGGATACCACATTCGCCAAGGGATTCTCATTCCCACCTGTTCCATTAAACCTCCACTCTTCAATAAGAATGGCTCATGTGAGCTAAACAGAAAAATACACAAAAGGAGCTGCCCTAGAAAACAGGTGTTTTAAACTGAGGCTGAGGAGGCAGCTCAGCTAGTACAGTGCTTGCTGCACAGATGTGAAGACCTGAGTTCAATCCCCAGAACCTTAGGAAAAACGCTGGACATGGTGACACACATGTAATCCGGCACTGCCAAGGCAGGTTGATGGGCTTTGCTGGCCATCAGCCTAGCCTGCTTGGCAAGCTCCAGGTTCAGTGAGAGACCCTGACTGACAGAACAAAGGGGAAAGATGAAATCATGACATGCAAGGTTTCTTCTGGCCTCACATGCACATATATGAACATGCCTACCCCCGCAGCAAGCATGAGAGCCACATGTGAAAACAAGACAGGTGCATGGAAATCCTGCGGCAACCCAGCCCACAGCCCAGCTCTTCATCTTAGGAGATGACACTCTCCCCCCCTCATTGAGCTCCACAGCATGAGTTACAGATTCCCAGAAATGCTAAGGCCCTTCCCAAAAGTCTTCTCACAATGGCTGTGGAATGATTTGTTCTGTACTTCTTCCTTATTGACATAAAACTCACAAGAGAGATTTTTCACTCCCAAGAGAATCTGGGAGGTCAGCTCTCTCCACTTGAGGGATGAGAGAGCCCAGGGTTTCAAAGGCACCAGAAGCAAATGGAATGGAGGCCTGAAGTGTTGTGCTGAACTTCTGACCCAGCAGGCAGGAACAGGCTCGGTTATGCAACTAGCATCACCTCCCTTCAGTGTTTTGACTCAGAGCACATTTAAACCTCAGCATGCAGTAGGAAGGATGAAAGACCTTTTATGGATTCTCAAATTATGAGACACACACACACACACACAAAATCCTCGCAGAGGCAACAGGAGCAAAGTGTGCCACTATATGTGCATAGAAATGTCATAATGAGGTCATACTATACTACTATAAAGAAAACATGGGAAACCCCAGCTTAAGCTGGGTGAACATCAAGCCAGCCTGCTCTAGGATCTGGCATTCTGAGACTGTCCAGGCAGACTCTCCCTAGAATAAGCACTCGGTTTATTTGGCTATAGGGAAGGTGGCAGCATTCTGCACATGACGGTAGTTGGTTAGAGCTCCATCTCGCAGCATCAGGGCCGTCTCTCGGCTCATCTGTATGTGGATCAAATAGCAGCAGCTCCTCCCAACTACCTTCAGCTCGAGAGAACTTCCCCTGACTACACAATACCTCAACCCCCTCCATATTTATGCTTGGGCCACACATAGCAAACACTGACATGTTGGCTAATGCCATAAAAGATAGTGCTACTTACTGCAAAGGGTCTGGTGTCAACTGTGTGCCAGTCCTGAGACTGGCCAGTGGTGAGCTCTTTGGCAAGTTGCCCTCTCTTGTTTCAGCGTTTCCGTGTGTAAAACGGATACAAGAACACCTATCTTACAGACATCCTTCGCAGAGTAAAGTATTATATTGCGAAAAAGGAGCTCATACAATGTCTGGAAAATGGGGATTCAATTCTCCTCTTGATCAATTATGTAAAAGCAAAGTACAAATCCAACTAAACCAAGAGATTGGCTGACGTAGGGTTCTACTCAGATCGCAGCCCTTGCTGAACCATCCTGATTAGCAACACGAGTATGAATTTCTCCGCAGAGCTCAAGTACAATCAACTCCATTTTCAAACCCAGCTCCTCATGTTTTGAGACAAGTCTGTTCCCTTTCCTTTTGGAATGAAATACCAATGCTCACCACACACTCAAGGATGAAGCCTCTGCATCTAATGGTAAGAAATGTTAGATTTAAGCACCAATATCTTCTGATTGCTACTGAGAGGACCAAACTAACTCCATTTTAGAACAGGCAGCCATGTTGGGCCTTAAGCTTCAATTTCCCAGAAGGACAGCCTAGGTAAAACTGCAGAAAAGGGGCAGCCAATCAGCAACTGCCTGGACATTAAGCCAGAGGCCTGCAACAGAGAGAAAAAAGTCCCTATAAGGTAACCTCTCTCCCTCAAGGTATGAACCAACCAGAAGTATACAAATGTCCCATACCATAAGCTCAATCAATCCTGGGAAATCCCTAACTGGCTTTAAAAGGGGCCTGCAAGCTTCCTTTGGGTAGCCATTTTGCTTGGATGGTTGACTCCCACTTGTTGGCTGTTTCTCTTTGTCTTTGCATTCTATTTGAGTCTGGGGTCTTCTCTCGGTGATTCTCGGATCCTTACACTACAATGCTCTGCCTCATCTCACAAAAGCCATGGTTGAGAACAGTCTTGTCTTGTATCTCTAAAATCATAGTATGGATTTCAGGCTATACAGAAATGTGCCAGGCTTTTGATAGATGAAACTCTAATATCTGAATAAATTATTTGGCACTGCTATTGGTTAAGTTAGAAGGATGGCTTCTAGCCCCTGGGAATAGCAAGACAAAGTCTTCCAGGGTACAGAGAGAAGTTAGCATTAGGGACTTGGACAGCTTTGTCAAACAGTTATATCCCCTCCAGAGAGTATCATCAAGTTATAAAGTAAGGAAATAGAGCCTGAGGAAGGGCTGTAGCTATCTGGAGGTCCAGCCCAGGCTTTGGGTACCAGGATGGGGAACTAGAGGATTCTGTGAGCCCAAGAGAAAGGAATAAGGAGGGGAACTGTGGGGCTGAGGAGTGGCTAAGGATTCAGATGCCTAGATAGTGTCTGTGTGCCCTGGTTGACTGGGATATGGTGGATGTACAGAGCAGTGTTGCTCAGGGAGCCCCTGGGACAACTCTGGGACATTTGTCCCTTTTACTTCCTTGGTTGGGTTTACCCCACAGTAGTTTTTGAGGTCATTATAAATGAGATGGCTTCACCAGTGTCCTTCTCAGGATATTTTTCATTGGTAGTAGGAAGTCTGTTGCTTTTGTATGTTGATTTTATATGTCACTTTGCTGAAAATGTTTATCCGGTCAAGAGTTGTTTGGTAGAAACTTTGAGGTATTTTGATTTCTTCCTTTTCTATTCATATTCATTTTTATTTGCTTCTCTCATCTTACTGCTCCAGCTAAGACTTCCAGCACTACATTGAGTAAGAGCGAAGATGGGCACCCATGCCCTATCTCTGACGTTAGTGGAAATGCCTGGAGTCTCTCCTCATGTCATATGATGCTGGTTTGTGATTTGCCATAAAGCCTCCATTGTAGTGAGATGTGCTGTCCTGAGTCTCTTCAGGACTTTGTCAAAAGCCTTCTCTCTACTTGTAAATGACTGTCCCTACACCTCTGGAATGAAACCAACTTGGTCATGGTATACTTTTTTTTGACATGTGCTTAAATCTGGTTGGCAAGTATTTTACTGAGAATTTTTGCTTTATGTTCATTGAGGAAATTGCTCTAAATTTTCTGTTTCTTACTGTGTCTTTCTCTCATTTTGTTATAAGGATAATACTGGCTTTGTAAAAAGAGTTTGCAAGTGTACCTGTAGGCTTAGATTTTATTTAAAACCTACTTTAATAAGGGTTCTGAAATGCTTTGAGCCCCTTTCTAGCCCACCATCCAAAGGTAGGAGAGAAGAGATGGCAAATAGGACAAAGGGATGTGGACCTGTGTAGAAGTAGTTCTTTAGGGAGATCCAATCTCTGTTGTCAGGATACGGGCAATTTATTTCAATAGTGTCGGGATACCAAACACAAATCAGCAAAACCAGCCAGCAAAACCAGCCAGGCCTCTGCAGCATCAGCACAAGTCAGCGAGAATGACCAAAATTAGCCAGGACTCCAGGATAAGCCATGTCTCTCTCAAGGAAACGAAGATGAGATCAACTAAGCTTTGCATAGTTCGCTAAGCAAGCGCCCCGACGCTGTCCATGGAATCCTACACTCTCTCCACACATCACGAGTCTTCTCAGAGGTCTTGCCTCAGCAAAACATCATGTGAGTCTACATCACATGACAACCAGAAACTTCACCTTCCTGTACCTTTCTTCTTTCTTTCATGGACTAATTTGAGAAGTGTTAGTGTTATTTCTGCTTTGAAGGTCTGGTGGACTTCTGCAGTGAATCCATCTGAGGCGGGGCTGTTTTAGACTGGAATTTTTTTTTTCACTGTTTATAGACCCATTTAAATGATCTCATCTTGGCTCAACTTGGCTCAAGTCATGTAGATCTAGAAAGTCATACATTCCTTTTAGATTTTCCAATTTAACAAATGTAGTACAGTTTTAAGGTTTGTCCTTCATTGTTCCTATTATAATATCTCTTGTTTCATCTCTAATTTCGTTAATTTGGATCTTCTGTTCTTTTGGTTAATTAACTAAGAGCTTGGCAGTCTTGTTTATCCTTTCAAAAGAGCAATGCATTTTATTGATTATTTTCTTCTATTTTATTAAGTTCTGCTGTAATAATTATTTCTCTTCACCTAAGATTTTTGGGGTTAGTTTGTTCTTGTCTTTTCAATGTCTTAAATGTATCATTAAATTATTTATTTGAGTTTCCTATGATTATTATTATTGTTGTTGTTATGTTATGCAAGCTGTAAACTTCCCTCTCAGGGATTGCTTTCATTGTGTCACACAAGTTTTGAGATGTTTTGTTTTCATTTTCACTCAAGTCTAGGATTTAAAAATTTTATATTCTAATTTCTTCAGTGACCTGCTCAATCTTCAATAGTACATTGTTTAATCTCCATGCGTTTGTATATTTTCTATTGTTAATTTATAGTGTCATTCCATTTTGGTCAGATAGAATAGAAGATGGATAGCTTTGGTGTCAACTTGACACAACCTATGATCACCTGGAAAGGGAATCTCAGTGAAGAACTGTGTACTGTGGCTATGTCTGTGGAAGACTGATTTAAAATGATCTGAGAAGATACAGCCCACTGTGGGTAGTACCATTCCCTAGGCATGGGTCTCCAGAGCCATATAAAAGTAGAGAAATCACACTGGGCACAAAAAGCAAGCAAGTGGGCATGCATGTATTCATTTCTCTCTACTCTTGACTTTATGTATGCTGTGAACACTTGTTTCAAGATCCTGTTTCCGTGACTTCCACACAATGATAGATTGTTGTTGAGGGAAATATTAAAAAATAAATAAATAAAGCACCATCCTGCGCTATCGCTGACTACTCTAAGCCCTGGCGACCCCGCTGCTTCCATGGCTAGCCCTAAGCAGTGACTGCCCATCTCCTGGTTCTCTTGCAACAGATTCTGCCCACATTCACAGCCATCCACCCCCTGCGACTAGTTGTCACAAATCCCCTTAGCCCCATAAATCAAAACTCTAGAAGCTCATAATTAATCAGTCAGATTTATAAATTCTCAATTCACAAGATGCCCACACAATAATTTCAGAGCCAACTTATAATGATACAAGCTGCCCACCTAGATTAGATTATCCCAATTATTCTATCCTTTTATGATATTCATAGCTACCTGTGGCTATTTCAAGTCATGTGGAATCTGGATCATCTTTCTCTTTTTCCAGTTTCCTTCCTTCCCCTTTTCTCTTTTCCTCCTTCTCCCCCAAACTTTTCAGCTCCACCTACTCTTCCACTGCCCAATCACTGGCTCTAGCCTTTATTTTACAAGTTAAGGTGAAGAGAAGGTTCACAAGAAGTCACCTATGTACATGATTCACTCCTCGTCCACAGCCCCTCTTGGGAAAACCGAATTAGCATCAAAATATAAGCAACACCAGGGCTGTCCACCACAGATTATAACCTGGAATTATATGATATATAGACCTTTTCCCCACTATTTTGGGTTTTGTCAGGATATTTTATCACAGCAATAGAAATAAAACTAGAACAAGATGTTATTTTAATTTTCCTATATTTGTTGAGACTTGCTTTGTGTCCTAGCATATGATCTATTTTAAAGAAAGTTCCTCAGGCTACTGAGAAGAATATGAATTTTGCAGTATTTGGAAGAAATGTCCTAGAGATGTCTATGAAATCCATTTGAACTGTGATCTCATTTACTCTGGTGTTTTTCTGTTTATTTTGTGTACAGATTATCTGTCTAATGGTAAAAGCTGGAGTATTGAAGTTACCCACTATTACTGTGTTAAGAATAATCTTTGAATTTATGTCTAATGATGGCTTTATGAAATTGGATACACCTATGCTTGGTACACATGTTTAGAAGTCTCTGGATGGATTGTTGCCTTGATCAACTTGAAATGATTCTTTGATATTTCTGACTAGATTTTCTTTTAAGTTTGTTAGGTCAGGTCTAAGAATAGCAATACTTATTTGGTTTTTCATTCCATTTGCTTAGAACACATTTGTGAATTCAATCACCTTGTAAAGAGTGTTTGTCTTTGATGGTGAGATGAGTTTCTTGGAAGCAGCAAAAAGATGGATCTTGTTTTCTAACCCAATCTACTGGCTTGTCCCTTTTGATAGGGGAATTGAGACATTAATATTCAGAGTTATTGTTGAAAGGTGAGTGTTGATTCCTGCCATGTTGGTAATTTTATAGTGTTTGATGTTTTGCTAGTCTTCTTTCCCTTAAAGATTGTCTTAACATCATTTTTTCCCTGTAGCATCTTGGATGTGTTTATGATTCTCTTCAGTTCAAAGTCTTCCCTCGAGTCTCCTCTATAGCTATTTTAGTGGTTATACATTCCTTTAGCCTGCTTTTGTCACAGAAAGTTTTTCTTCCCTCCCACCCCCCTTTGATCATGTCAAATAGCATCTGTGTTGAAAGCTGTGGGCTTCCTAAATTTGAAATATAGCTTTCTAAGCCTTTCTGGTTTTGTTTTGTTTTAGGTTTCTGCTGAAAAAATGTAACTTGGTTTTCTTCTCTTAGCAGTTTTCAGTACCTTTTCTTTGTTCTATATCTTCAGTGTTTTAATTGTAGTGTGACGTAGTGGGAATTTATTTTCTTACCCTGTTTACTATGTGCCTCTTGTACCTGACTGAGCATCTCTTTTCCTAGATTTGGGGAATTTCTTCTGTGATTTTTATTGAACACATTTTCTATGCATTTGACATGAAATTCTTCTTTCTTCAATGCCCTTAATTCATAGATTTGGGCTTTTATGGTATGTCCAATATCTTGTGTGTTTCATTCATATGTTTTATTTCCAAATATTATTACAAATAAATTAATTTGTTGTTGACCTGACTGTTCCAATGCTTTTGTCTTCAAACCCACATAAGGGTCTGAAAATCACTGAAGGAAACCCCAGATTCAGCTAGTATGTAAGGACAAAGAGCATTTATTCTGCAGAAACAACCAGCATTCAGGGGTCAGCTATTCTCCAAAATGGTGATGACAGGCCTTCTTATAGGGAATGAGGGGAACTCTCAAAAAAGATAAGGTAACCTCTAATATGATTGGCAGGGGCCAAAGAGGTGACATTAGTATAACTCTGATTGGCTATTATGCTAGTTCTTCTCTATTTAGAGAGTGGGATAGATAATCTAAAATTTCATTGGTGGGTGCTGGGGAGGTCACAGGGGTCAGCTTCTGATTGGCTTGTGCCAGGTGGTTTGTGGTCTGTATTCCTACGTCATGAATGTTTAACTACAGGATGAGATAGGACTGCCCAGCAGAGATGACCCATCCTGGGATAAGATATTTTCCCATTCTTGTGGTTATCCCTGACTGGTCTTTGGGAGGGGGTTCTATAACCTTGTTTCTGGACTTTATGGGTTGTTCCTGGAGCTGGCGCCTTACGGCCTTCTTTTGGAAATCTGGCGTGGTTCTTCAATGGAGGAGACAGATGAGGCTGTGCTGTCCTTTCACCCTGACACCCTGTCTTCCACAGGATCCACCCTGTCTTCCACAGGATCCATTCTCCTGGTGAGTGTTTCCACCAAGCCTTTTATTTGACTTCTTATAATTTTAGTTTCCTTCATTTCAGTTTAGTTTTTCTTCAATGTTTCTAGCTGTCTTTTGAATTATGTTTTCATATCCTGAATGGATCTCCTTATTTTATTCAGCTGTTTCTTTGTGTTGTGGGATTCATCCAGGAATTTATTACGCTGAATTCTTTGTCTAGAGTTTAATATAAGTTGGTCTCATTGATGGTTAATGTTGGATTGGTAATTTCTGGATGATATGTGTCTTGTTATTTCTGGTTTTGCACTGGAAGTTCCTCATTGTTAGACCATAAGGTAAGCTTTCTTTTCTTTTTAAACTCACCTTTCTTCTTCCATGGGAGATATTTGCTGAGTTCAGGAGAAATTTGGTTGTAATGAGGTTGAAGTGATGTTTTCTTCTGTTAGGTTGTGTTCACCACAACTGTCTCTATCCAGCATTGCCCTGAGAGTTGAGGGTTGTCTGCAGCAACAGTCACTATTCAGCACCAAGCCCGATGAGATTGGAGTTGCAGTTGACTACGAGACAGTCACTCCTTCAGTACCAATTGTTCTATAACGTGAAGGGACACCAAGGGTGCTGTATGTTGTGGGCATGAGTGGGAATAAAAATAAATAAAATGAAGAAAGCAATCACAGTGGAACTAATGACTTACTAGGTTGCTAGGTAGGAAGTGGTGGAGGGATACACAGAGAAGAAGGGAGGACATGGTGGAAGTTAATACAGTAGTGTAGAACAGTCTCACCTTTCAGGAGACTGAGCCACAGAAGCTTTGCCAAACAAGCCTGGCTATGTACTGGGGAGAAGAAACATAAAAACAAAGTGGTAAAGAGAAAATTGAAGAGAAAAAAATTGAGATGGAGGCCATTCTGGTCTACTACATTGACCTTGGGTATTACATAAACAAGGAGAGCTAGGTAGAGATACAGGGTATGAAAATAATTGAATACTAGATTTCATCCCACCTTGGGTGATCCTCTGCCTTATTTTCCTCCCTGTAATGGCTATTCCTGGTTGTCAATTTAACTATATCTGGAGTGAACTGCAATCCAGAATTAGAAGGCTCACCTGTGATCCTGATCTTGAGGCTGGGAGACACAAATTTCTGACTTGGATCTTGGCATGGAGATCTTGAGGCATAATGGCTATGAATCTCAGGAGACTAAAGCAAGGAGATCTCTGAGTTCAAGGTCATCTGGGACAAAGTAAGTCCCAGATCCAGGTACACACCTTTAATCTGGGCCATACCTTCTGCTGGAGACCTACATAAGGACATTGGAAGAAGGAAGATTTACTCTTCTTCACCTGTATGCCTTGTGGGTCTGAGCAGCTGCTAGATCCTTGGACTTTCATTCACAGCTGCTGCTGACCATTGTTGGGGAGTTGGGCTACAGACTGTAAGTCATCAACAAATTCCCTTACTATATAGAGACTACCTGTAAGTTCTGTGACTCTAGAGAACCCTGACTAATAGAGAAGTTGATACCAGGAGTGGTTCTAGAGGAGCAGAAGTTAAGGATGAATCTTTTAAGAATCTGGAGTTGGTTTAATAATTTACCAACCCCTTTACCTACTGAAACCTCTCCAGACATTCTCTCTCCTGAGAGCTTGAAGAATATTGAAAACCCCTGGTGGAAACTGTATTTTAAACTTAAAGAAGCTAATGCCTTTGATTATCTTGATCCATCAATTGTAACTGGAGATGGATTAGGTGATCTGGTGTACAAAGCTTTCTATAAGTTGGGGGGGAAATCAGAAAATGATTTCTCTGGCTTGTTTCTCTTAGTATCTCTGGAAAAATTGATGAAGGAAAAGAATGAGCTGTATGATAAAATTGAACAGCTCCAGATGCAAGTAAACAATCTAAAGGTTTCTAAGTGTGCCCTTGAAGAGAATCTTCTCTCCAGCAGCCATAGAGCTCAAGTTGCAGAAAATCAAACTGAAGCCCTCCTTATAAGGTTGGCTGAATTTCAGCAAAAATTTAAGTCTTAGTCTCAGAGGGTATCAGTAATTAAAGTAAGGGCATTAATTGGCAACGAATGGGATCCTATAACTTGGGATGGGGATGTGTGGGAGGACCCTGTTGAAGCTGAAAATGACAGCTGACTATTGAAAACTAAATCAGATAGTAGTTTCATTACTTGAGCAAATTAGCACATTTCCTGTTACCTGGTATGCAGCTATTGATCTAGCAAATGCCTTCTTCTCAGTTCCTGTCCAAAAGGACCACCAGAAGCAGTTTGCTTTCAGTTGGCAAAGCCAGCAGTATACCTTTACAGTTTTGCCTCAAGGATATTTAACTCTCCTGCCCTGTATCATAACTTAGTTAGAAGGGATCTTGATCATTTGTCTCTTCCACAAAAATATCACATTGGTGCACTATATTGAAGGCATTATGTTGATTGGACCAAGTGAACAGGAAGTAGCAACCACTTTGGACTCATTGGTAACGAATATGCGTATTAGAGGATGGGAAATAAATCCAACCAAAGTTCAAGGACCATCTACCTCAGTGAAATTCTTAGGAGTCCAGTGGTGTGGGGTATGCATAGATATTCCTTCTAAGGTGAAAGATAAGTTACTGCACCTGGCCCCTCCCACCACCAAGAAAGAAGCACGTCTAGTGGGTCTATTTGGATTCTGGAAACAGCACATTCCTCACTTGGGTGTGTTACTCAGGCCCATTTACCAAGTGACTCGGAAAGCTACTAGCTTTGTGTGGGGTCTGGAACAGGAGAAGGCTCCTGTTTCCTTACAGGTTCCTTCCTACAGGTTTCCTTAAAATAAGGGAACTGCCATGACCTGGGGAAAGCTATAGTGTAGGACAGGAAATGGGAACATTTTAGAATTCAGTGTTTGAGTCCTTCTTCCCCCTACGTCCTCCCCAATTGAAATCCTGGCTAACAACAAGTCTAAGGATTTCCCAGCAGTGGTAGTGAGCTGACCTTCCCTTATGTGAGCAGATTGAACTCCGTGATGCTGCCAGGCTAGATGGGGCATCCAGCCTCTGAGTGCTGCCTTCCCAAGCAGTGCGATTTAGGATCTTGTTGGGTGTACTTTTTCTACACTGAGCTTTGTCTGGTCTTTCAGCCATGATTGCAACCTAACCTGCTCTCCTGAGGGAAGTTAAGGAGTTCGGTGTTAGGAGGCCTGGGGCAGAGTGCCCAAGAGAAGAGCAGCAACCTCTTTCCCAGTGCCACAGACAAAGTCTGACTGCAGTGAAGTAGGGAGAGCTGGTGGGCTGGAACCATCAGCCTCGCAGCACCAGTCAGCATTACACTCAGTGCCATGGCGGGTGGGTCAGGAGGAGCACCTGGTCCTGAACTTACTTACTCTGAGGACCTCCAAGGGACAGCCAGGGGCATGGACTGGGGTTAGCTTCCTACAGAGCCAGGGGAACCTCCAGAAGTCGTAATAAAGAGATTCTAAATGTGGTTTAAGGTTACTAGTCCCAGTTCATTTCACATGTATAAGCTCTATGATTGATTCTGCTCTTGTTGAGTTGTTTAAATTCATTTAGCCATTGGCTCACAGGGACTGGCGTGGGGGAAGACAGACTGAAGCTTACCCTCCTGAAGTTCTTGGTTTGACTTTCCTGCTGGAAACACACTGCAAGGTGTACCGTCTGCCTTCTAATACTTTATTAGGAATAAGCACAGATACTTGTTAATTTTGTTTAGAAGTTATAACTTAATTTAAATATGGTTTTGCTAAGTAAGGAAATCAAAGGGTTGGTAAATCCTTGCGAAGTGGAGGGATTTGTTCAAGTCATTCATCTGAAAGCAGTGGGAAGCATGTCTCTACCACAGAATCATTTTCTGAAAAGAGATGGGCCCTCTGAAGAATTTTAGCTCTTCTGTACCCTAAACCAAGTGACAGCCATAAGGATTTCCTGTTGGCTCAAATCACTCACATCTGAAAAATAAAAACAGAGCAATCAAGTCCGGAGAAACAGACAGACTTCAGACAATTCTTTTGAAAAGAGCCCTAGAAGAGAGCTTCTAAATCCTCCAGTTGCTACCACTGACGGAGGCTGTTATAAAAATAGTCAACAAGAGACTGAATCTCAGAGAGGTACTATAAATCTTCTTCTTCTTTTTCCAAACATGGCTGTCGGAGCCTAAGATCTTGATTTTGAAGACATCAGTGACTAAATAATACTAGCTATAGAAATTGCTGGAGATGCTGGCGAGGATGTGGAGAAAGAGGAACACGCTCCATTGCTGGTGGGATTGCAAGCTGGTACAACCACTCTGGAAATCAGTTTGGCGAACCCTCAGAAAACTGGACATAATACTACCTGAGGACCCAGCTATTCCACTCCTGGGCATATACCAGAAGATGCTCCAACATGTAATAAAGACACATGCTCCACTATGTTCATAGCAGCCATATTTATAATAGCCAGAAGCTGGAAACAACCCAGACGTCCCTCAACAGAGGAATGGATACAGAAAATGTGGTACATTTACATAATGGAATACTACTCAGCTATTAAAAACAATGCCTTCATGAAATCTGCAGACAAATGGATGGAACTTGAAAATATCATCCTGAGTGAGGTAACTCAGACACAAAAGAATAAACATGGTAGGTACTCACTGATAAGTGGTTATTAGCCCAAAAGTTCGGAATACCCAAGAGTCACTTCACAGCAACCATTGGGCTGAGCGTGAGGTCCCAGATGGAGGAGTTAGAGAAGAGACTGAAGGAGCTGAGGGAGTTGGCAACCACATGGAGGGAGCAACAGTGTCAGGCCTGACCCCCCAGTGCTCCCGGAGACTGATCCACCAACCAAAGAATATACATGGAGGGACCCATGGCGCTGGCCACATATGTGGCAGAGGAGGGTCTTGTTAGACATCGGGGGAGCAGAGGCCCTTGGGCCTGAGGGTGTTAGATCCCTCAGTAGAATGCCAAGGAGGGAAGATGAGAGTGGGTGGGTGGGTGGGTGAGTGGGGGAATACCCTCATAGAGGCAGGGGAGGGGGGATAGGATAGGGGATTTCCAAAGGGGAGATCTGGAAAGAGGAAAACATTTGAAATGTAAACAAAGTATCAAAAAAAGAAAAAGAAAAAGAAAGAAGACAACCATAAGCTCTACTTAGGAACAATCAGAAAAAAATAAGAAAAAAGAAATTGCTGGAAAGCTATATATATACTGTTAAATAATACAGTGCAGCTGATCCCCCAGGTGTTGTTTCTATTCTCAAGTAAGGGTCTCCATGAACAGCAAGCGGGCACACAGCTTCCCTGTGGGTAGACACCTCTAGTGCTATTGTTCACTCTCGACTGCTTACGACTCCATCAGTTGCAGGACATTATTCCTTGCTTGATTATCTCCTCCTACCAATCCACATTGTTAGCCTGGTCTTATAGATAATCAGCATTCGTCATCTGGGAACTTGTTTGCAATATTATCTTATATGATGCTATGGAAGAAGAGGGAGCAAAGTGCAAAGCGTTCTTGAGAGGCTGGGGATGCTCCAGTGTCGAGAAATGACGCAGCTTTTGATCTATAAAGCAGGTCTGTCACCACCACTGCCTCTGACCTTTCACTGAACTTTTCTTTCAGAAAGTCTGGTTTCAGAGACTTGAGGCTGCTGCAAAATTTGATCTAACTGAAACTTGATAAGAGGGCCCAGACCGATCACAGGCAACTGCAAGTGAATCTAGCAGACCTGTAAATCTACTGCACCTGTAATTCCTGGACTGGGCTTCAAAGTCATCCGTACATGCCGTAGGGGCAAGCTGAAGCTCTTCATAAATGTAATTTTGAGATGACAATATATCGATTCCCAGGACCTGTTAGGACTCAGAGCCAAGTGTTCAAGGTAAAGGTATGCGGCCGAAATCTTGCCAGCTCATTCCTGTGCTTGGAGCTATTAAGAAGCTCCCCACAGTTTCAGAGGACACTCTAGCTCCCAGTTTCTAAACCGAGTTAAAGACAAAAACAGAACAGGGTCCATTTTGGAAGAGACATGGATATGATTCCAGTAACAGCCAATGACTAAGAATTTGGATTATGAAAACCTGTGGGAATTCAGGCCAAGTGCTGAGCAAGGGCTCTTCTCACGTGCCTGTCCTGCTTACAATGCTATGCCCTCAGTTCCAGTTTCCAGAGTACTTTCAGTTCATGCTCATGGGTTCAGCTTGCCTGATACTTCAAAAGAGACCCAATGTGTGTTCTCAAGGGGCTCCCCATCCCTACCTTGTAGTGGCATCTCTATTTCTTGCATCAATGGTGCAGTAGTATCTGCCTTCCTCGATAAACAAAGATGGCAGAAGAGCAGGATCGACGTCTGCCTTGATCGCCACTGGCTGGCCAGGTTCAAGATGGTTGTGTAGTAGTCTGCAGCTATAAATGAAAGACATACACACACGCCAGTTAATTTTTATATGCCTTGACTAGCTTAATGGCCGGGCATTGCTAATCCTTCCCACGGCTAGCAAACACTCCCTTCTGATATTCTGGAGTTAACATCTTTTAAAATCTATATTTCATCTCTGCTACCCCAGACCCAATCCAAGATGTGGCCACTAGGGCCACTTACCCAAATTCTTACATGGCTGGTCCATCCTACACCCCTCTCAGGGTGATTCTGCTTCTTCTTCCTCTCTCTTCCAAGCCTGGGAATCCTAAAAGTCCTGCTTCTGTCTGTCCTGCCCAACCATTAGCTGCTGGCATCTTTACTTGCCAATTGGAGTAGGGTCACTCAGTGTGTTATGTGCAGATACTCTTAAGCAGTTTTGGGGACCGAAATTAACATTATAACACAAGCAGCATTAGGCCAAACCCACTTCATGGTTATTCATAAAAGAACAAATAAAACAATGCTTGTGAGTGAGCATAGCAGCTAGCATGAACATGTTTGCCTGCTCTGTGCCAGGATGTGTATGATGCTCTGCACATGTGAATGAGTGGAAGAGTGACCATGCAGAATGCCAGGAAACTCTGTCCAAATCTAAATTTCACCTTATAGTTGTGCATGGACCTTTTTTGTTTGTGTAAAATTTAGGGGACTATTTCCAAACTCAGAATCATATTTACTTAACTCGCAGACCAGTTATTGGTGAATTACCAAGAATAAAGACTATCTTGGGTAAAAATGACTGCATTCTATTTCATACCTGCAAATAGTAGCCAGAGACAGGAACTGAGGGTATTCAGGAGGCTCCATATAAATGAATACTTTTGCTCAGCTTCTCAGAGTTATGGGATCCTTAGAGGGTTACAATATAATGCTGCCTATACTATTGAGCAGCCACCATCTCTTGTCATCTGGTTTTGCCATTAAATACTTTTCTGCTTTTCAGCGGCTCGTGGAATTCTATTGTATTTATGAGCCTCTAGTAACAATGCTCCTAATATTGGACATTTAGGTTGGTTTTCCTTTGGGGAAACAATCAACCTCTGGCTAAATTTTTGCACACACATTCAGCTGTCTCTCTATTAAACAGTGGGGTAAACGTTTTCCAACTGTATTTGAGGAAAGCATCATTAAATCACAGTTGGACTTTAAGCTAATTTCAGAATGAAAATTAAAATCAGTCCCTACCCCGTTTTGCCAGTCATCAAATGGCCTGCCTTGTTCATAGGAAATAAGAAATGAAAAGTACTTAGAAATGACCTTTTATAATTCCTACTAATGAAGAAAGCTTGAAATTTTTCTTAGAAACATGCTCCTTAGTGTTTTACCCAGGTCTGAGATCAAAACCTCTACTCCATGAGCCACAAAGCCAGCAACTGCAAAGCTGGACAGAACCGCCTTCTTATTTGTAGACTTGCCTCAGCATTTCTTTATTTTGCTGCAACCAAATTTGAAAGAAGTTTTGGGAGGGAGCATCTGGTAGTGGCCTCAGTTTGTCCCACGGAAGCAAATATTCTTCTCTATTTAAGGTGCATAACGTATCCCTTCCAATTCTGGAAAAATTTGAAGTATATGTGAATTGACTGAGATTCCTACAAATCAACTGTGGCCGCTCTCTGTTATATTTCCAAGAAGAAGTTCAAGTTTTCTACATTGGTAAGCCTTTTTAAAAGTTTATGTCAATGTGCCTTCTCTGACCTCTATTGTTTGACACTATTCCTGGGAAGATGTGAACAAATGTCTACTCACACAGGCAAAAGTATGGATACCATCAAAGTCCAATTCTGTGAACTGATGAGTTTTGTCAGGGCTATTTACAGAAATATGGGTGAGGGGTTTCTTATAGGTGCAGACATGACTCAATGACAGCTGCATCACCAGAGCCCATCCTAGTACCAGTGACACCTCAGGAAAGCTGGAAACTTGGAGGGCACGGCACAACCTGTGGGCACTCAGGTACCGGCACTCAGAACTCTCAGCTGGTCTGAGCCTCTTCGAGGCAGCTTAGCTTGTCTGAAAGTAGCTCTCAGTGGTCCTTACTGCTGACGTGCTCTAGGGGAAGCCGGAGTGAATCTGGTCAGTGTCAAGGATTTCCTGAAGACACTGAGTAGTTTACTTGCAGAGTTTAAGGTCAGTCCCTGCAGGATGGAATCTTTCACCTTCTTCATTCTAAAGGTGACCCTTGTCTTGGAAAACACTAATCAAGGCCCACCCTGCCAAACCTTTCCTCTTGGCCCTTGTCCTTCTGACCTTGATGCTGTCAGGTGAGTGTTCATGCATGTGTCTGTAGTTCATGCTTGTGAGCCTGTACCTGTGCATGCATAGGCCAGAGGAGAATCCCAAGTGTCTTTCTTTAGTCTCTCTCCCTGAGACAATGCTCACTAAATTGGAAGCTCACCTTTTCTGCTAGGCTGCCTAGCCAGAGAGCCCTCGGGATCCATCTGTCTTCATCTCCCAGTGCAGAGGATACAGATGCATGCAGTCATGCCGGCTTTTGAAGATTCGAAGTGGGGTTCTCATGCTTGTAAATCAAACATTCTTACTCGATAAGCTATCTCCCCAGTTTCCTGGTAAATTAATAGCTATGACAAAAGTTTGGGGTTATATGATAGGACTCTGAGAGGTCAAAAGATCCTGGGAAAAAGTAAACAGAAATACAAAACATGGTGGAGGCTAAAGAGGTTGCTGAGCAGTTAAGAGCCCTGGTTCCAGGTTCAAGTCCCAGCACCCAGGGGGCAGCTCAAAATCATTTGTAACTCCAATCCCATGGGGGATTTGATGCCTTTTCCTGGCCTTCATGACCTCTGTTAGCAACTGGGTGCACAGACATATACATGCAGGCAAACATCCATACTCATAAAAATAAAATATAAAAACTATTTTGCTAAAAAGCACAATGGACAAGAACTTATCTCAGAAATGTATTCCATGAACTCTGATTTCTAGAAATGATACCAGAAGTATAGAAGCAATTTTAACACATCCCTGACCCCCCCCCCCCAACACAGCGGGCGGTCACTCTCATCCACTGGAGGAAGACTTGCTGGACCTAATCAGTAAAAGGTTCACCAGACCTGCTGACTCCATGACCACTGCCTCTGCTACTTCTGCTGCCATCAGCGACCTGTGCTCCACAGACTTGATCTTTGGGGTCCACTCTTGCTTGACATCTCATTGCCACCTCGAGCTCAGAGCCGTGACATCCCAATGTCACTGGCAAGATCAGATTTTGTATTTTCTATCATCCTCTTGTGTAGTGAATTAAAGTCCTCATTTGCTCACCCTTCACTGCCTGCCTACTTCATTCTTGGAGAAGAAGAAAGATGAGACTGTCAAAATTGGCTGATTCACTAAGATGTGGAGCAGCTGACACAGTAGGGACACTAACACATGTAGCTCAAGTAGAGATCAAACGGTCTCAGGCTTTCAGTCACACTGGAGTGCCTTCCCCTGTCAGTTACAAGAAAATGACAGCATCCAGTGTTAAAAAGCGAAGACCAGAAAATGATGATGATGATGATGATGATGATGATGATGATGATGATGATGATGTGGTAGTGGTGGGGACCTGGTTCTAGCCAGAGTTAAACTGGATCTTGGATTTATCTCATGGATCAGACCAAGGAAGATCAGACTTGGGAACCAGAGAAATGCTGGACCTCAGGCTCCAGCAAATGTTGGGAGATAATGTTCTGTCACCATGACCGATTGAAAGACATAAATCCAAATGGGCACTAAATTTGAAATTAAAAAAAAAAAAATTAAAAGTCTGCTTGTCCAAGCTACCCATGTAGCTCTGTGTGTGATCATGGTCCATTTCAGCCTACTGAGTGAAATGCTAGCAGCTTAGTAGGACAGCAGGAGGCACTTTTCAGAATGGGCTAAATTCTGGCAGCATGTCCTAGAGTCAGAAAGGCACATGGCCGAGCTTGACTGTGAGTACAGTAGGCAGGACAGGAGCATGCTGGAGTCGTTTTGAGTGAGAGAAGTTACCTGCAAGCAGAGATACGGGTGCTCTGAAAGTGGGTGGGGCTGTGAGGGGCACACGAGTTAAGAAGATGTGTAGAAAGTGCAACCACAGCTCAGGTCCCCAGGCCTGCCCCTGACCCAGGGTTGCATCACTGCGGTGGGTACTTAATAAGTGTTAACTGCTGAGTTGCTATGCTTCAGAACTCAGTGTCCCCTAGCTGTTCCTCCAGATTGAAATATCCACTCCTGGAGGGAAGAGATGGGGTTTCGGGGCTCAGAAAAAAAAAATCTCAAAAGGATCAGAAAACTCCTGATATTTACAAATTCACAGTTTTATGTTATAAAAGTAGTAAGCAGTTGCTAGGAAGAATATTCTCTCCCAACGGCCAGCAAGTCTAGCAGGGCTGTAACTTGCTGGGGGAGTCGGCAGAGTGGGGTGGAGTGGGGGTGGGGTGGGGCTTTGCATCACCCGTGTTCTGTAAGTAACCCCAATAAACTCATTGGTTCATTAAGCTGGGCTTGAGTGTAATCATTTGTTTGTTCTGTCAGTGCCCTACCTGGGGTAAATAGATGCAGTCTCTTCCCAGAGAAAGTTACACAACATTCCCAGGTGAATGAAATTCAGCATCTAATTAGCTAAGCCCATGCATGCCCTCCAGAACGCATGTCATCCTTCACACATGTCCTTCATGTTTGGAGAGCCAGAGACGCATACGCTTGTTTAGTAACATTATGGTGCCCAATGAGCACAGTCATAGCAAAGACAAGAGTCCAGACAAACAGCCGGGAGCCACCACTGATCTGGGCCACTGCTGATGAGACCAGAAGCTGAGAAACAAAACTCCAAGATAAACGGAAGTTGAAGTCTGGACCCAGACAGTTTTCAGTTCCTTCCCTTTACACTTGAATAAACTTGAAATGAACTCGGTCTCTGAGGGGTTGGCTCAGGAAGTAGAAGTTTCCAAGCTCAAGTAAGACGCTGAGGAGAGAGGGTTGTGAATAGTGCAAGGAAAACTCTAGGAAAAGACACTTTCTCCTGGAGAGGGAATGAGCTCGGGCTGGGGTGAGGGAGGCGGTCCAGGCTGGCCGCGGATCCAACCTTAACTCTTACCGTCTACACCTTCAGCTGTATAACTGCTCCCAAACTCATTTTCCTCATCTATAAAATGAAAAGGATCATTTTGTGGCGTCTGTGGAAATGGAAGATGTGATTTTGGCTGGTCGCTAATTGGCGTTTGGGAATGAAACAACAAACAAGATGTTGGCTATGAGTATTCCTCATGATGCTAAACGGAAGCAGGGCATTTGGCCTGCGGGTCTCGAGGATGTGTTCATTTGTATAAGGAACCACTGTCCAGCCACTCACAAAGCAATGTCACCCTGGAGCGATGCCCTTGACCCAGAACAAGTTGCATACTGCCTGATCATATAACATAAACCTCATAGACTGCATCTTTATAATAGGGTCCCAAGACCAAGAGCAGATGTAATATATTCTTAAATTTGTTAAAAAAGACAAGTGGGTTACTTTTTGATGTCTATATTCAAAGGTGTGGTTTGCAATTAGGAAGGGTTCTCTTCCAACCAAAATCTACAGTAAACCAGCACTGGGGCTTTGTTTGAGACTGTAAGAGTTGATAACATCTGTATCTTTTGGGCTTTTGGGCGGGGTCATCCCCTCTCAAATTGACCCCACTGCACAGGGAGTTACATTTCCAAATGAGAGATTCTAGGAGCACTGGGTCTCTGACCCAGGAGACTGCAGATTTCAGATAGTACCAGTATAGAAAATACCCCATAGATCATCTGACAGCCAGAAATACAGACCTGTCAACCGATTATGGCTGAGTAGCTGATATTTGAATATCGGCAACCAACAACCATTTAGAAAACATAAGAATACCTCTAAAGAGCAGTCATATTTAAGAATGAAAATAAGGTGGAATGTTCATAAATTTAAAAAGAGAACTGAGCCCCACGGTAAGCCTGGCATCCTTACCACTTCCTAACTTCTTCAGGTTGCTGTGAGTCAGAAGACTCCAGGTTGAGGAAACCTTTCAGTGAGTTTCCAAACCTGTTTTCCTTTAACACAATTAAAGAAGTTTTCTCAGTAATAAAGGCAAGAAATTCCACCCTCAAAGATATTTTTCAGTTTACAGAAACAGCTCTGATTGCACAATATCCTGGGGTTTTTTCTGTTTTGTTTTGTTTTTGTTTTTCTAAATTAAATTTCACATTGCAAATGTGGGATCAACAAACCAGTCGTGCCATGGTTCTTAGATTTCAAGTGAAATCTTGGATGGCCTGGGGCAGAGGGCCCTGTAAAGCATTTTACTTGAAGGAGCTGGGTTTCCTCTGCTTTCCCTTCTGTGATGCTCCAAGATCTGTTCTCCTCCTGACTTTTTCTTTATCTAGTCAAATGCTGGATATCTCATTCTCAAACTCACCAGGCACATTAAGGTGGTCTTCTCTGCTGCGCTCCCCCTCTTGGAATGCTTGTCCTAAGCAGTGCTGAGCTTCATCTGCACACAAGGACCTGAACACAGTTTTATAAGTGCACAGAGGAGACTCTGAGATAGTAGCAATTTGCAACAAGATAGGAAGGCAGGGAGTGATTCCTAGAGACTTAAGCAATTGATCATAGAGACACCAAAGTGAAAGGGAAACAGTGTATGTATCATCAGTTAGGATGGGGTAAGCCATACAGAAAAACAAAACAAAGAAAACTAGTTTTAAAAAATGAATAACAACCACAGCAGAAACCATAGCAACTGGTCAGTTTTCCTGTAAGAGAAACTAGGGGTCCTGTCAATCCCCATCCTGCAACTCAAAGTCAGAGCTGTGCACAGCCTAGTAGAGAGAATGAGCGTGAGGTCAGACCTCACCATGGGTCCCTTGCACCAGAAGCATCAGACCCCAGATCAGATTTTCACTGTTCTGCTGTTGAGAATTTGGGTCACTGTGTTGAAGGTTGTCCCAAGAGGCCTGCCTATAGTCACACATTTTCAGGAAACCCTCATGTAATAACTCTGTGGATTTTCTTCCCCACAGAGTTTCTTAGGCCCCTGTGAAGAAACTGTAAGCCAGATAACACAATGCGGAAGACCCACTGCATTTACTTGTTTTAGTGTGTCCCATGGATTATAGAATTACTGAGAACTCATCCGCCAACTGAGAACCAGGCAGATCCCCTGTGCTGAAAAATTATCCTAAAGGAAATCCGAAAGCAATTAGAGCCCCACAACCTCAGATGGACGTCAAAGTTGTCATCAGCGTGGCCATGAATCAGGCAGGGATGAAAGAATTGTGGGTTACTCAGGATGAAGCATGTGTTCCTTTGAAAGGAGGTTGTCTTGAAGAGATATCTTGAAGCTCAGCTTTGAGGGCCCAGACCTTGACCTTGATGAGCAGTGAAGGAATCACATACCGACTTTAAGTAGCTTGGTCTAATGGCACACACTTAACAACAAAAACCTTTATACTGTTTGGGAAAGTCAGCATTTGTTTTTGGTTCAAAGTTTCTCTAGTGTTTTCTCTAGTGTTCTGTGGAAAGAAGAAAAAAAGTAAATTTAGTTTAAAAAAAAAAAAAAACAATACCTTGGGTCATTGTCCCAAGCTAATAGCAGAAGAAACTAGACCATGTCTTCTCAGCTGTTCAGGAAGAGGAAGTGAGCTGATGAGCCCAGGATTTACTCCTTCCTCTGCAACAAGCATGTTGCAGGAAATTGTAAAAGAGACCAGTGGGAACCTAGGGGTTAAAATATGTTGTGGAGTGAGGGAAGGTAGACAATGTCAGGAGAGACAGACAAGGTAAAGACAACGGACCACCTAGAGGAGCTGGGTAAGGCAAATGTGTGACGTCATGATGAGAGTAGGGTGCCAGATCGCGAGATAGTGAGTGTGGGAGCAAGAAGGGCAGGGGGTGTGGCCACATCTTAGGACTCAAGTAAACATAGCGTTCTCGAATCCAGAACCAGCCTGAAGCTCTTACTGCTTCCAGAATCAGTAAAGTGGCTGGGATCTTGCACGAGCCTAAGAGCGAACTGAAAAGCAGATGGTGGTACTGCAGCCCAGGGCCCATGCTTCCTCGCATTTGACAGCATCCCAGCTCCACGGCTAGACTCCCTCTGCTTTCTATCTGGGTCCAGCCTTTCTCCTTGATTTGGTGGATACCATCTATTGGCCCTTCGACTTCTGATGGGATGTCACCTTCAGTAGTATGTACCCCAGCTGATTTCCACTGTGACATTCCCCTTAGGGGCCAGGTTTTGTTCATTCAAAATATAAACGAATAAGAAAGACAATGAGGGTGCAGCTTGGTAGTAGAGTTCTTGTCTAGCATGTGCCTAGGCCCTGGGTTCAATCACCGAGCATTTACTAAAGGCATTCATTGCTGCGTGTGGGGCAAAGTTAAGCATTTCTGTTGAGAGTCATTTCCTTTTCAGACCAAATCCATGTGGTAGGTGGTACAACAGATGAAGAAGCAGAGGGTGATGGTGTCACATTCACGGAGCTTCTAAAGTGGGCAAGCAGGCTTCTGAATTCAAATGTCTGGCCTTTAATTACTGTGCTGTACTAAATAAAGAGTGGGGTGGAGTGGGGGCGGGAATAAAGACAACATAGTTTCGCCGTCTAAAATAAATAAATGTGTGGAGCAGTTGTGATCACAAGAGAAGGGAGACTTGCAAAGCTGGAGGTGCCACCAAAGGAGAGAAGAACTCCAATTATTCACGCAGGCACATTTCTTTCTTTTACTTGAACAAACTCAGAGAGAAGAGATGTCTGAATTTTCTGGGTGGAATTTGCCTTGGGCTGGCTGGTGGGTGGGAACGAGGTCTGAAGCCTCTTCAACTGCAGCACCTAGGCCCCAAGTCAGGGACGTGGTTCCAAGTGCTTAGGCAGTGAGAACCCTTCCACTTGGCAACAGGGAGGATGCCAGGAGTCAGCAGAGCTCACAAAACAAGAACTGAGGAAAGCTTTGGACCATCCCTTCCGAGGCTCCTGGCTGCCAGAAACTCACTTGCAGGCAGGTCCCCATGCTCTGATGAATATTGATGACTGCCCCAAAGCCACTTTGCTGGGCAGGCTCCCACCTGCAGTCTGCCACCTGACCGATGCTATGAAGGCTATGAATGCAGCCCAACACACAATTATGAACATTTTGAATTTTTAATTTTTTTGTGGATTCTGTTTTGTTTAATTTTGGTTTTGTGCTCTG
Source organism: Rhynchomys soricoides (assembly GCA_019843965.1). Classification (NCBI taxonomy): domain Eukaryota; kingdom Metazoa; phylum Chordata; class Mammalia; order Rodentia; family Muridae; genus Rhynchomys; species Rhynchomys soricoides. Next base: position 8,789,048 of record JADRCH010000073.1, on the reverse strand, counting down.
CTGCCTGAATTTTGTAAATGACAAGATGATGTGTCAGTGCCCAAAGGTTGGACACCCCTGCTAGGGGTTCAAAGACCTAAGAGACTTCTGACAGGGAGTTAGAAGGACGGAGGGAGCTCATCTTTGAAGACTAATAGAAGAGCACACACAGTGTGGACTTAGAGTGAAGTTTGCTAAGCTGAGGGTCCCCACTTATGAAGGGCACGCCCTGCCCCTCATGTGCAGAATCATGAAAAACAGGCTACTCACTGAGGCTTCTGTGCTGTCTTTAGAACTCACACATGGTGCCAGACACGTATTTCAACTTCTGCAGGCTCCAATCCACCAGAGCCGTTGGTGTCAGTCCGTGTTACAGACTATCCATTTTTAAAACCATTAAAGAAGCGACCAGATGGACCATATATTAATACATGTATTTTGTTTCATTGATTTTGACTGATGGAGAGAGTTTCCAGCACTGAAAACAAGAACGTAGAGTAAATGCATTTCACTGGTTTGAGGTACAAGGCAGGCTTTGGGGGAGGCAGAGTCACTGTTTTCTGTTGTTATTGTTGTCTTAAGAGTTCACTTTAGAATTCACTTAACGGAAATTACTGGAAACTTTCTTAGTGCATCTACTCCATTAGTTCCTCCATTAAGAGAGACTCTGCACCTTGCCTACAAACTGGAAATGGAAGAAATTACATTATAAAAGGAAAACTAGTTAGCTTCCCCACTCACAGCCATCCCAGAACAGATACACACCACTGAGCAGCCATTGAGATGTTATGGCCAGTGGGACCAGAGTCAGACAAGGAACATAGACAAATGTTCCAGTAACGTGAATTCTAGAAGTTATAGCGAAGTTCATCATTAATTCTTAGCAGAATTCCAGATGGAACAGTTAAGTAAGAAACTAGTTTTTTTAAAAAAAAATAGAAGATGAAGAACCAATAAGAATTTACATCAGTGGAATGAGAAAACGGTGAGGCTGGAGCAATCGCTCAGCAGTTAAGAGCACTTGCTGTCTTCAAAATTACCTGGGCTCAGTTCCCAGCACCCACATAGCAGCTTACAATTGCATGTAACCCTAGTTCCAGCCAATCAAATGCCTGTTTCCAGCTTCCCACAAGTACCAGGCGTTCACATATCATACAGATATACATGCAAGCAAAATACCCAAACACAGAAAATATTTTTTTAATTCATATATAAATCAGGAAAGAGAAGAACTAAAATTCTGAATTACTGAAAGATTAATATATAATAGCTAAATAGCATATTTCAGGTTCAAACTGGATTCTTAATATGATAATTGATATGTATAAGCCTCAAACAAACTATCTCAACTAACTCTAGTTGGTCAGATCCTATTTGAAATTTCCTGCCCCTTTCTGGTTAGTGACCATTGATTAGTCATGCCTGAACAGCTAGGGAGCATGGTGAACTCTCAGACTGAGCGAGATTCTTTTCCAGTGGAACAATGTCTTCTGTGCTATCCTTGACAGCTGAATTCTATATTGTAGAATATATAGGCTATAACTTGAGAACAACCAAAGGAAAAGTTATGTAACATCTAGAATGGTTCAAAACCCTTAACAATGATAGCTAAGAAATACTTGGAAAAAATACTGCTTTTATCTAGGAGATGCTACATAATGACTATCTTCTGATATTGAAGAGATCTGATGTGGAGTATGACATAAACTTGATCTACATAGCTCCCAACAATAGGATTAGAACAAGTGATTCATGGATATTAGGAGATAAATTTGTGATTTAACACATAGAAGAGGTGTTCAGCAATGCAACAAGCACCCTTGAAACACAGTAAAGTTACAATTACTCAAAGTAATTTCCACAGTGGATAGAGTCCAGTTGTCAAGGATAGTGCAGAAGACATTGTTCCACTGGAAAAAGAATCTAGCCCAGTCTGAGAGTTCGCCGTGCTCCCTAGCTGTTCAGGCATGACTAATCAATGGCCACTCTTTCTTGTAGAACTAAAATCCCTTCAAGTCATGATGATTAATTCACTGAAGCTGACAACCTGCCCAACCCAGATGATTCCTTAATGTCCTATGACGATGTCACTGTTTAGAAGTTCCCCAATTACACAACCGTATGTTTGTAAATTGTAACTTAATTAGAACAAAAGTCATAGTTAAGAACAAAAGTATTTCCAATTATCAATGTGTGCATTTGTTTATGTCTACACGTATATCTTTGTACACATCTATACATGTGGACCGTACAAGCATGCTTTGGTCCAAACTCAAAATAGAGATCACATGAAGAAAATATTATACTGACCATGGGAACCCTTAAACAGTGGCTTCCAGTTCTTGATGCATACTGGCATTGTGTTATGGATACCCATTCATTTTGCCTCTAAAATATTCAGAAATTTTCTACTTTATCCCAAATTATATAAAATTTCAAATCTGTTGCTTGTGGCATCATACACCTCCATTTTGGCCTCAGAGGCTGAGGCAGGAGAATTATGAGTTCAAGGACAGCCTGGGCTACACAGGTGTCTAGCTACACAGTGAGGCCAACCTGGGCTGTATAATGAGATACTGCCTCAAGTTGAAGAAGAAGAAGAAGAAGAAGAAGAAGAAGAAGAAGAAGAAGAAGAAGA
>JADRCH010000073.1:8743765-8786421 GCA_019843965.1 Rhynchomys soricoides | reverse complement strand
GAGGAGGAGGAGGAGGAGGAGGAGGAGGAGGAGGAGGAGGAGGAGGAAGAGGAAGACGACTCTCTGCAGAGAAAACCCTAAGAAAGAGCACATATGGTTAGGTTGCAGATAGGCAAACCCACTGATAGCCACCACAGCCCTTTCCATAGTGCCTCCAAGGGTGAGAGCAATGCCATAGGCTCATCCAGGCAGGATGGTTTTTAATATAGAATTCTAGTCACAGAGGAACTCCGTCATGTGGGCGTGGGAAAGTTTGTGGGAAGAAATAAGGGGAAGTCTATAGTCTAGCACTTCCCTAGATTCCCAGGGTCTGTGGCTTGGGAGAAAGGAATGGAAATCCTAGCTGCTGCTGGCCACCTCTGTGTGGTTGCTGTTTTCAGCAGCTTGATCTGGACAGAGTGGACAGGCCAGAAGCCGGCAGGGGACGATGTCAGTGTGTGGCTAGGAATGCTAAGTAAGGGAAGAAGAGGAATACACTGCATGTCTCATGTCTAAAACTCCTCGACGTTAGATTATGGCATCATCTACAGCCTCTTTCTTTATCAGGGTCAAGTGCTGTAGATCAAGATTTGACAAACAAAATAGGCATCAGATCTCTTCAGGGATCCCTTCCCTCCAAAGGATAGTCAAGGAAATAAAATATCCATCCTTTTTGGATTCGGAAAAGTCCAAGCAGCATAAAGTCAATGTGTAGAGTGTCCGAGTGCCCGTGCTTAACTCTGCTCTGCTGGCTATTGGCTGTATCTGCTTTAGTTCTCATTCCTATAACATGGGGATGATTTTCATTAAGTGAAGTGCACATTTACACACAGTAGCTACAGACAGAACATGGGGACAACTTACCGGCACAGCAAGGCTCAAAGGCCCTATGCAATGTATCGTATCTAAATCAGAGCCAGAACTGCTTTTAAGAATTGAAGATTGTCACTTTTTATTTCTGTTTCCTTTCTTCTCGTGATGGTTGAGATTATTTTTTTATGGAACTTCCCCTTCTTGAGCCAAGATGACAACCACTTGCTCTAAGATCCTCCATGGTTCCACAGCCACCCCACATTCTTCTTCACACTCGTACGTTGTGAAAGCCAAATGCATCTGTCATTTCACTGATGCACAACTATCCCTCAAGAGGTTAATAAGTGTCCTCTCTATGAAACACCCTTCCCTTTTAAGCATAATGCAATGTTATAATTTGACTTTCAAGAACCACTCAGGGTGGAAGGAATGATTAGACAGGCCCATACATAAACATTGCTCACTCCTTCCAGGGCAGCTTGACTATAAATATACAAGATGTGTCTTAAAGCCAACAGGAAATCACCTAATGATTCCCACTTCCAGGCTCTCAAGAGCCCTTCTCCTAGAAAGCAAAGTTAATGTGTTGGTTTCTGCACCATCCTTTCTAATAACAGGCAGAGGCTGTTTTTCCCAGCAAGGAAAAAAAAAAAATCTAGTAACACAAAGTAATCCTGGTGGAAATCTCTTTTGCCTTTCCCACTCTTTCCCCACTATAGGATCTATAGGATTCTATAGGTTCAAGCCATGAAATGCAGCAAGTTCTAAGAATTCTAGCTCAGCAGAAGGACAAGCTGTTTAGAAATTAGGTCACATCATAGGGCTCTCTGCCAGTTTCTTGTACAGGAATAGGAACATCACTGCCAGAAGTATCTTTGAACACCAAGAACATTGGCAGATAATGCTGTTCTGTTGGGAAATGCTGAACAGCTATATCCCTTGTCTGTGGGGTCATTTGGAGTAAAATTTTCCTGACAAAAATAAAGAGGTTCAGTAGAATGCTTTCAACGTCTGCCTTTATAAAATAGATTATTCCTGTGTTGGTTTTGCTATTATAACTTATATTTTCTGTGCTTTGAATTCCATAGTATGGCATTAAGGGTACAGGATAAGTAGACAAGCCCCTGTTACTTCCTTTCTCGCATACATTATCCCATCTCTACATTGCCTCTGAGATATACATAAATAATCAAGGATGACTGTTGAGTTCTGACTCCTTTAGTTCAGTCCTTCAAGCAACCACACACACACACACACACACACACACACACACACTTAAAATTTGGTATTGATGTCATGATTTAACTTTCAAAATCTGCTCAGAAGGGATGAAGATACAGGGCCAGACATTCAGTCAGGACTTCATGTCATCAAGTAGCCTTTGCACATGCAGTTCCCAGCTCAAGTCCTACAGCAGGTAATAGCCTGGAGCTGTTGGCCTCAGTTCAGAGCCAGAACCTGCTTGTAATGGAGTTCCCAGGACAGCTTGGCAAACATGCAAGCTTGCATGACCAGTTAACCATGGTTTTCAGATAGGAGAGACAAGAGCCCACCGGACTCTTGCAAACTGACAGTAGTCCTTGGTAGTATGACAAGACATAGAGCATCTGCTTCTGGGCACAGAGATGCACTGTGGGCACAGGTGGGCAAGCACATTTCCCTCCTATGCATGTCAGTGAGACTTGAAACTATCCAGGGCTTCTTGTTATTTTTCGTAAAAACGCTTTGCTGCCTAGTTGTCTCTTAAAAGAATAAAGCTCCATGGGGGACACAAAGTCCAGGAAAAATCAATAGAAAATATTAACCTAGCAGTGATAAACTGTTGTGAGTATTGATTTCCATGGCTTTTAGGGCTCTTAGTAGCAACAGAGGGAAACTAATTGCTCTGGAATGTGTGTGCCCTTAAGAGCACCTCTCCGGGAGCAGGGAGTTTGCTGGTTTGTAGAGAATATGTTGGGGGGGGGGGGGTTCCTTTAATGTAATGGAATCCTTCATTTCAACTCCTCTTTAGCATTTATAAGACAAACAATCCCAAGAATAACACATTTAGCAGCCATCTGCTTTGCATGCAGAATTGGACAGAATGGTTCACATGCAGCATGCTACTTTAATCTTTTCTTAAAAATACCGCCAGAAGCATTGTTCACTGAAAGTCTCTCTTTAGTGCAAACACTAGCTAAAACACATGCCAGACCACAATTCCACCGTCACAGTCCCACAATTCCACTGTCACAGTCCTTATGAGCAGTGCTGGTTATGATATTTTCAGAAACTACATGCGCAACATTTTAAGAGACTGGCATGTGATAAAAGATGCAAGAAAATTCTAGAAGCATCTACTAGCCACGTTCCTTAGACTGGATTTGTTCATTTGCCATGTGTTCCCCTCTCTCAAGTCCTCTCATTCTTCACAGAGTTCCACTATAGACCATTCTCTGAGCCCGGGCTGTTCCTCTGTAGATCCTTCTCTGAGCTCGTGCTGTGGTGTCCTAGCAAGTCGTCTGACTTCCAGCACACAACAAACTTTGTACCTTACCTACTCAGTATTTTTGACACTGACCAGTTATCTCTAGTGCCAGACTAGACTCTTCTTTGGAGGGTATCTGATCCATGCCGGCAGCTCTCATCTCGAACGATGCTCGGCACACGGCGTGCCGTCCCTAGTCACTGACATGAGATCTCATTATCAATCATCTCATTTGCCAGTCTGACCAAGGAGCAACCAGTACAGCAAAGCAAGTATTAGTGTGCAGGAGGGCGAGGCACCACCAAGGGGGTAATTCTGTCAACCAGTACTGAGAGTGTTGTGTACTTAGAACTGGTGAAGCTGGGAGGGAGCGGCAAGGATGAGGCTCAGAGGCCAAGTAAAAGACAAACATATATACCAGGCTGGTTTTTTATCAATCTTGGTTTTCATTTTTTCCCCCTTGTGGATTCTCTCACGTGCTCTTGTGCGTTCGTTCTCTCTCTCTCTCTCTCTCTCTTTTTGGAGACAGGGTTTCTCTGTGTAGCCCTGGCAGTCCTGGAACTCACTCTGTAGACCAGGATGTCCTCAAACTCAGAAATCCGCCTGCCTCTGCCTCCCGAGTGCTGGGATTAAAGGCGTGCGCCACCACTGCCCGGGCTCTCTCTCTTAATCTCCTTCTCTCTCTCTCTTTCTCTCACTCACTCACTCTCTTGCTCTCTCCCTCTCCTCTTCCCCTCCCCCCTCTCAGTTCCTACTTCTTTCCAATCCTTTGATCCCTTGCTCTGCCCTGCCTGTGTATCCAGTGCATCTCATCACTATACTGGGTTTAAGCAACCAGAAAATGAAGTTTAAGTCTGGGTTATACTTGGGCTGCACTTCAGTACTTAGAGAATGAGTTTTAAATATTCCATTTATTTAGTGGGGGGTGGGGGGGTATCCATAGGTCAGAGACTTGGTCCTCTCCACCCCACTGTGTAGGTCCTGGGGATCAAATTCAGGTCTTCAGGTTCGGTAACCAGCTCCTTTACTCACCGAACCACCCCGCTGGCCCCTAAGCTCTTAGAAAGGGGAACTGGGAGAAGATTTGGAAAGATAGCACTTATCAAGGACTTGGGAATAAGGAGGCCCACATATCTCTACATTTGGACCCATAAAACAAAGTGTGGCCTTGAATGAAGGAAGGAACATCGTCCCCACTTGCACTTAGACAATAGCTGCATCCCAGTGACATGCAGACTTGTGGTCTAACTGTTTTCAGCTTTCATAAGCCTTTTGCTGTTGCAATGCAGAAGTGTGAAGTAGAGTGTGTTCTTTTGGAACTTACTGGAAGGCAGGCAGAGAGTGAAGGAAAGGCCAAAGGGAGATGATTGAATACATCTGCCTGGGTCATGGTGCTTAGCTCTGTCAGCCTGACAACCAGAAACACCTGGATGGAGTTTCCATGAGGGGTTGTCTACACCAAATTGGCCCATGGTCATGACTGTGGAGGATTGTGGGAAGACCCAGCTGTCTGTGGGCAGCACCGTGCAGCAGGTCCTAAACTCTAAAAGTGAGAAAAAAATCAGGCAGAGCTTGAGCAAGCATGTTAGTGGATGTGTACACATTCATTTCTCTCTGCCCGTGAGGGTGGATGTGCTGTGGCCAGCTGTCTCAAGCTCCTGCCGCTGTCCTTTCTCCACAGTGATAGACTAAAACTTGGAACAGAAAGATCAAGTAAGTCTTTGTCCTCAATAAAACACCATGGCTAAACGCAACCTGGGAAAGTCACTGAGGGAAATCATACAGGGACCCGATGCAGGAAACGGAGGCAGGAACTGAGGCAGAAGCCGTGGAAGAATGCTGTCTTGCTTCTCATGGATTGTACAGTCTATACTCTTATACCATTCAGGGCCACCTTCCCAGGAACAGCACTGCCCCTACACCTCGCTCTCTCATGGACTTGACCCACCCACATCAACCGTCAATCACGAAAATGTACTATAGACTTACCTACAGGCCAATCTGATGGAGGCATTTTCCTCAGTTGAGCTTCCTCTTCCCAGCTAACATTAGCTTGTGTCAAGTTTACAGAATACCAACCTCAACATCAGGATATTTTATCACAGGAATGAATCAGGGCACTGACCTTGAGAAGGGCACATGGCCTTGCTGGTCTTGCTGCCTTTTAGCTCTGCAGGCCCAGGAGACAGACTAGACCCTTTCTTTTTGGAGCAGGTCAGTTTAGAAAAGATTGCAGATTCTCTACTGTGGGCTGTTCTGGAGTCAGTGCAAGTCAAGTTGCCTACCACAGAGTTTCCTCCCTTATCAAAATGTCTTCTAGGATCTTGAGAAAACATTTCAAGGAGCCTAAAGTAGTATAATAATGTCTTCCTCCACCATTAGACGAACATTCTGAAAACAAACAAAAATATGAGAAGGTCCCAGCCCCTGGCAGATTAAAAACAACAGATTTTGACAAGGGAGGGCCAAGGTGGACGATCTAAGTTGCCCTTGAGGGAGTCTGAATGCCTGTGTGTAAGCAAAGCAAAGCCTGTAGACTCGGGTATTTCTATATGATTATATTTGCATGCACAGACTGGTAAAACCTGGGCAAATTGGAGCTGCACCATAACTTACTTATTTATTTTCTTCCCCGTTCAATTATAAACACATTGATGATGGAGACTTTAATCTCTCAGCAACTGCAAGAGTGGCTTCTCCAGCTAAGTGCCTTATGCTTGTGGGAGAAAGGAAGGAATGAATGGGGAAAGAATACTCAGTAATTACAAATATTAAGGGAGTCTACTTGGTTTTTGGCAAATGGAAGGACTTTATTCCAAGCCAAGTCTGGTGACAATGTGATATATCCCCGTCAGTATTTAGCTGTTAAAGTGGAGGGAGGCTACTGGAGGAATTTCAAAGTTACCTGAAGAGACAGCAGTGTTCCTGGGATCTAACTCATGGTTGTAAGCGCATTAGTGAAACACATTGGCTGTCTGAGATTTGGCATCTGTGCTAACATCTTTGTGAGACATCACAGTCACACCTCATGTGTCAAGTGCTAGATTGTGTTATTGATCATCAGGCCTGCAGGAATTCAAAAAGAGCTTGTTATTGGGGACATTTTTAATCTAGCCAATTCTTAAAAGGAGTGTCACAGCTCTAGCCCAGAAATACCAAACTGATTTAAAGAGTTGGGGCTAACAGAGATTATATCTTTTAAAACTGACCAGTATCTTACCCAAAGAAATAGGTAAAAATCATCAAAGGAGCATTCCAAAAGAAAAATCCAGAAATAATGGTCAGGGACTTGGCTTGTTTAAGTAGAGAAGAGAACTCATTGAAGAGATCACAGCACAGCGATTCAAGCTAACTCACTCCACACAATTATCCAGTGTGGTTGTCTGTGCTGGACCTTTTGTTAAATACTATGGTTGTCATCTCCAGACACTGGACTTCTTTAGAGGCTCCAGGGGTAAGATGCAGCATGCCCCCTAATGAATGAGAACCTATATATCACGTACAGTACTTCTGGCAACAAGTAACAAAAGACTGATTCAAACCGGCTTACCCAGGATGGCAAACAACAGTTTGTAGGTTGGCCACCTGTTTTACTGGAACACGTTGACAGGTTCCCTTCTGACAAAAGAAGGCGTTCCCCTGGATATGGAATATAAATTTTCAATCAAAGCATGCCAATTTAGGACACATGTCCACCACTGGACCAGGATGGTTGCCAGAGGAGTGCACCTTTCTGACCCGTGGAAGCCTCGGAAGCCTCTGATGATGGGCAGCCTGAAGACAGCAGCGATGAGACCTGAAGATGCTAAGTCAATGGACAACTGCCTCCTGCCAACTGGACCCCAGACCACGGAGCCATCAGAACCTCCCTTCTTCTCCATCTTTAAATGTTTGTTTCTCTCTGTATCTCTGATTCACTATTTTTTTGAGTTTTTTTTTTTCTTCTCTACCTGGTTCCCTTCACCTCTCCCCAGACTCAGCAGAAAGTACAACTTTGAGCATTTCAGACATTATTAGTCTTCCTGACTGAACTCATGTCTCATTCCCCAGTCTTATTTCCAAGTTTTTAGAGATCACTTCTGATAATCCCAGTCAAGGTTAGGTTCATCCCTCAACCAGAAGTCGCATCACCATCTAAGGAAACCCCAGGAGCAGATTTAGTCTGCAAGAGAGATAGGCAGGTAAGCCCACAGGTATTGGCTAAACAAATTTATTTCTCTATGTAAATATTTTTATATTTTCTATAGGTCAATATTTTCCATTCTAAGTGATTAGTTGCATGGAAATTATTTTTCATCCGGGGAAATACAGACACAAAAAGGATTCATTTAGACAAGATATCACGTCTTTCGTACGAGGCTGCAAAGGTAGGAATGTGGTTTGGCATAGCTGTTCCCAAATACAGTATTGCCCTTGTCCCCACACTCCGAGATGGCCGTGAGTAAGTCCACAGTTGTAGACAGTGGACAAAGGGAGGGATGAAGAAAGGGCAAGAGTCACACACCAACTGTCATTTAAGGAAAATTCCAGAAGTTGACATATCCAAGTTGAGCAACCTTAATCTCAAATTCTGAAATGTTCCAAATCTAGAAATAATTTAAACACTGAAATGACATGACAACTGAAAGATCCCACACCATGAAACATTCCTTTATGCTCCAAGTTATTACAGACACTCTATAAAACTGAAAAAGCGATGTTTTGTGTTTAGACTTATGCCCTATTCACAAAACATATCATATATATGTATACACTAGCTCCTGTAATCCAGGAAATGGAGACGAAGAGCCAGAAGTTCAAGGTCATCCTCGGCTATATAGTTATGTTAAGAAGAGGGGGAAGCAAATATTCACTTCATTATCCCTTCAAGGGGACAGTCTCTTTCTCTTTCATGCACATCAACTTGCCCATCTTAAAAAAATGAGTCCTAGGTTTTATTACTACAGAATAAGAAAACATGGACTAATGGATCAATACTGTCTCTGCATACTGGGCTTTCATTTTCAAGTTACGCAAGACTAAACCATTAACTTAAAAATTTTACAATGTGGGTTTTTTGTTGTCTTTTTGTTAATTTTTTTATGTACCAGTGTTTTGTTCTATTTAATGTATGTTTGTATACCACTTGCACAGCTGGTACCCTCAGAGGCCAGAAGAGGGCGCTGGATCTCCTGGAAGTAGAGTTATGGAGGGTTGTGAGCCTCCGTGTAGGTGCTGGGAATTGAACCTGGGTCCTCTGGAAGAACAGCAAGTGAGCCATCTCTCAAGCCCCAAAGCATCTCATTTTTATTTAGTTTACTTGCATCAGCAAATAGTAATTGTTTCTGTTTCTAAAGTACAGTGACATATTCTGGTCTGGTTATATATTATAGAAAAGAAATCATTGAGATAACTGATTTCTTGCTATAGTTGGGCGTGGGATGTCTCCCAGAAGCTCATAGCCCCTAGTTCAAGGTTTCGTCACCAGGGCAGCAACATTTGGAGGCGGGGCCTTGAGGAAGTGATTGCATTCTGAGGATTCAGTGGATTAGTCAATGGATAGAAATTTAGCAGATGGGATCTAGTTGGAGGTAGTGAGTCCTCAGGAGCACGGCCTCAGAGGCTGTATCTTTTTTGTGTATGTGTGTGTTCCTTTGTCTGGCTGCCACAATGTTCTGACTTGTCATGGGAAGCAAAGCCAAGAGCTCACAAAAGAAAATCTCTGAGCAAGTCCAAAATATATCTTTCCATCTTTAATTTTCTGGGGTATTTTTTTCATTGATTAAAAAACTGAGCATTGTTATCTTTTGTCTCACCAACTCCTTTTTTTCTACCTGATGAGGATCTTTAAAATCTATTAGCAATTTTGAAATAAGCAATTCTAACTCAGAAAGAAAAAAGGCATTTGTCATTAAGAGATGCAAATGAGAGGCTAGCAAAACAACTTGTTCTTATTCCCGTGAGTGCTAGTTGTTTTCTGTTGCTGATAAAACACTAGGACCAAGGCAGCAAGAAGAGAGAGAGATTCTCGGTTTATGATTGCAGAAGGATAAGAGTCCTTGATGGCACAGCAGAGGCAGGAAGAAGAGAGCTCACATCCTGAACCACAAGCAGAGAGAGCGAACAGCAAATAGTGTGGGGGTTTGTGTTCTCGAAGCCCACTCCTCCTTGACCTGCTTCCCCTAGCAAGGCTCCCAACTGGGAACAAAGTGTTCAAATAGATGAGCCCTTGACATTCCCATTCAAACTACCACACCGCGTGATTGAAATGTAAATACACGGTTATTGTTTTATTTATGTCATGTGAGATATTCATTATAAAAGCAATGTCATTTTCCCAATGAAAAATGAGCCTCCAATGGACAAGTTCATGTCGGTTTTTTTAGGAAAAATTCTGTGTAATTCTGTAGGTGTCACAGTACTAAAGGAGATGGACTATCATTAAGTTCTGACTCAGGAGCATTAAATGCTGGAAATCTATCATTTAAGCACGGAAACTACCTTCTACTGGCTCAGCTATCACAATGGTCCAGGGTTATTTGTTACTGAAATAGAATCACAGAACTGTTTGCTACACTGAGGGTCTATAAGGATTCCATCCAATGCCTTTCAGCTGATCACCAATGGGCCTACTCTCTTGATTGTATGTTTCTTATGGATAGATGATTGATTCGGCCTCCTGCTACTGAGGAATGTCACTAGTGGTGAATTAGCTCATTCAGATTGAGAGAACAAAATGTGGATCAGGTCTCATACCTGTGAAGAAATGGAGTAGGGAAGGTTTTTGATTTTTTTTAAAGTGACTGAGAAGTTCCAGTAAGACTACGCTGCACTGCTGAGGTTGTGCCAGCCATGTGAGCCAACACCCTTCCTGCAGTCAGGGAGCATGAAAGCAATTACGTCAAGTATTATCTGGCAACCAGAATAGAACATTATTCGGAGCAATAAAGTGTTATTCAAATTCGACCGAAGTATACAGATGCAGTAACATGGTAATTATTCTAAGAACGAGTGTCTAATTTAGAAATTACCTAACCTTTGGGTTTCTATTTTGGATGACATTTGTGATCTAAATGAGCAACCAACCTGCTTTTCTCCGGCTTTTACATCAAACGCAAAACAGGATTTGCAATTTTATTTCAATCACAGCTTCCCATTTATTAGCATTCAGTCAATATCTCAAATACTGAGATATTTTAGGCGCAGGTGCTTTGCAGACAAAGAATGGCAAAGTGAAGAAATTAGTTTCATTGTTTCTCATGATGAAGCAGCAGCCTGTCAGGATTCCCTTTCCCTCTCAAGCTGTCCCATGAGGTCTGGGCTTGGGAAGAAGTCACAGAGTGACTGGTGTTTGCTCAGTGTTGGGACTTTTAGCCTCTTCCCACGAACTAACAAACAATCCACCGTTGCTTGTACTTGGTCAGCTTTCAGTCCTCTAAAAACCACTCATTAATTCATTATTTTGGAAATAAATTTTCAGGTTCCTGCTTACTGAGCTCTGTGCTTAACTATGACCAGAAAGGGCCCCCATCCTCAGAGACTTTACCATTCAGTGACACTTTGGTTATAGGATAATCTGCAAGTAGATAGGAAATGATTGAAGGAAATACATATAAATGACCAGAAAACTATTGTGTAGAATTATAGGTAACTCTTTTAAGTGTTTAAATGCCCTATAATTCCATTACATTCCTACAGCAATGCTTTTAATTTAAAAAAAAATATATAGCAATTGTTTAAAATACTAGTCTTACATTTTAAGTGACAAATTCTTTATTCAACTAGAGTTACTTTAAGGGGGAAAACTTTATTATAAATAATAAACAAAGGAGTGAGGTAGCTCATGCCTGTATATCCAGCACCTAGGAGGTGGAGCAGAAGGATCCTGACTTTGAGGCCAGCCTGGGATACACAGAAGTCCTACACCAGTCTACCTTGAAAGATCCTTTCTCAAAGGAAAAAAACTGTTTTCTAAGAAATTCATATCAATTATTTTAATCATATTACAGACAGATTATATTCTTATTTGTATGACCCAGTTATAGTAAATTCACAGAAGGCCCCCCGGGAGGAGCAAACAGGGCATGTGTGAGAATGCTGGGGCAATGGCCTCTACAGGATGAAGAACCTCGAGGTGAAAGACCCTTTCATCTCTGTGCTAACCGTGTACTCATTTTTACACACTCATGAGTAATGGCCAACAATACCACAAAACATTCATGAGCAATTTCAGAAATGTTAGTCACTGACACACGTAGCCTACCTCGCAGTACTGAGAAAAGTATTTCCCGAAGGGAAGTGTTGGTATAAACATGTAACATCTGCAACCATCGGCACATCTGGACTAATGATGGTCAACTCTCCCACCTAGAAACTGTCTTCTCAGAATCCCACCAGTTTTCACGGGAAGCAGGTCAAGGGAATTAACAGCTCTCTAAGTGCCATGTGTGCCTCTCACAAGGGACACAAGGAGCACTCTCCTGAAATCTGCCATAGAGTGAATACTGAGGTGTTTGTCATGGAACTTTACCAATCCTAGCTAATACCCTTCAGATACTTCCAGAATAGAAACACCCAGGCAATTCCAGTACTCCAAAGGAGAGGGGTGGGGGAGGTGGTTATTAATCTGTGAGTATCCAAACTCATACCATTTCTGTGACCAGGGAGTGAGAGATTTAAATCCCTGTTAAAGTCACTGAATTAACACAGATGAGACTTTCCTGTGCCCCGTCATTCCTGCCTTTGAGGTTTTGAACTCCATTTAAATATATTCAGTGATTTCACACTTATGTGACAAGCACTTGTCTTGGTGTTTAGAATCATCAGTGAACAAGACAAAGATCTCTGTCCTAACAGAGGTTTTATATATAGGTGGAAGGTAGAAAAATAAACTATAAATACAGTAAGTAAGTCATTTCAATGTATGTATGAAATAAAGTGTGGAAAATGAAGCATCAGGCCAGGCTGAGACATCGGATTTGCGGAGCATAATGAGGGAAGGCAATAAGGGGTGAGGGATGGAGCACTCATTCTTGTAAACAAGGAGCGCACTCCAGACTGAGGGCTCAGCTAAGCCTAAGGGAGACAGAGGAACAGGCAAAACACTACAATGGCTGGAGTGGAGTGTATGACCAGGAGATATGAGTGTATGAGCAGGAGTTGAAACCAGAGAAATGACAGAGCCAGTCATCGGGAATGTGTGGGCCTTTGAAGGGACTCATCTTTACCCTGAATGAAATGGGGCACAACTGTGAGCTTTTGGGCTTACGTTTGAATTACAATTTTGAAGCATCATGTTGCCTGAATTCTTGCATCAGGACTACAGATTGGTAAGAATAGAAATAGACGGACTTGTTGGGAGCCTAGTGCAATAGTCCAAGAGAGAGGTGCTGTGTCTCAGGAGAAAGCAGAAATGCTGAAAATTAGTTGGATGTAGGTTACATGGGAAAAGAAAGAGGCATATGGGGGACTCCGTGGTTTCTGGAGAAGTGACTACCGCTGAGCTGGTGTAGGTTGTGAGTGGAACAAGCTTCAAGAGAAAAGATGGAATCCAAGTTTGCACTTAAGTCTGAGATATTCAGTCTTCAATGGTAAAGGTCTGAGGTTCAGGGGAGAGTCAAAGTTGGAGATATGCCTTTAATGGTTTCTCTAGGATGGAGAGAGAGGAGGAAGTAGACTAGCAAAGAGGTCTGAAGAGAAAAGCCAAGGGCAGGGGAGAAGGTGGGACAGGGTGGTGGGCCCTGAAAGCCATGTGAAGAAGCCATTTCCAAGAAAGGAAAGACATCAGCTGGGTGGTCTGCTGCCAACATGCATCCCTACGATGTGGCCTGAGAGCTTTCCAAGGACTTCTGAAAGTGTAGGCCTTCAGTGACCGTGGAAAGGCCAATCTCCATAGTGTGTGTGGACTGCCTGCTTGGGGAAAAGAGGGAGACTGGAGACAGTGACTGTCGGCTCACCTTTAGGACTATGTTACTTTAAAAAATACAGCAACAGATGCTGGGGGAGAAGGGCGCTGAGCTAATCCCATTATTCTTAGGCGTTTTCTTTGTGTATTAATGTGAAAAATTAATACTTGCCAAATGAGTGCATTACTTTTTCAAAGAGGCAAACATACATTATGCCTAAGAAGTGTCAACTAAGTACTATGGAAATAATAGAAAATTAATGTTCTACAGAATTATCACAACTATGAACACTCTTCTGGATAAGGTCATCTCAGAAATTATAAAATCAACTTCAACTCTGTTATTAAAGATAGCTCATGTAAAATGAAGCCTCTTATAACGGAGACATACCTTGCCCTTGCCATTTCTGTCTCTCTCAAACGCTCATTTTTCCAAGAAGGAATTTCAGAGTGAAACAGAAGCCAAGACCCATTGCCACTCCCCAACACCACACACCTCCTACAGCTGATGCCCTCAATGACAGTAGAGCACATGAGCCGGTGTGGACATCGGGGGGGGGGGGGGAGGGGGGGGGGGGGGAGGAGAGAGCAACTGATTCTTAGATGTCGGGTCTAAGTCTGTGACTCATTTCTTCTGAGACTCTGGTGTCTAATAACTTCCAACCCAAGAGTGCCTTTGCCTTTTCTCACGTTTAAAGCTTTATTTATTTATTTTACAGGGATGGGGACAGCAGCAAGATCTTGCTACTGTGTTCTTCTCCACATTTAAAGGTCATCCAAGACACGTCATGATATCTAAGCCACAGCAAATATTTAATCTGAGAATATCTTTGAGGAAAGGGTAACGTCAAAGATGGCATCTGCAATCAGCTCTGTAAGTAAGGCTACAGTTGCAGCTTTTTACTGGTGTGGGTCCTTCCTCCCCTAGCTGCATAAGCAATGGCATCTTGTGAGAGTAAAATTTGAAATCATATTTAATACACTACAGGGAATTTATGGCTAATGCATTTTAAATCTACTAACAACTGCTTATTTTTAGAATTGTGGCTAAATCAGAAGCTAAAAATACTGTGAGAAAAATTGACTGTTTGGCTCACAACCATCTATCTGCATTACAGCACTAATCACGGGGACCAGCAAGGACAGTGATGGCCTGGGACAGATAACGAAAATGTGACCTCATTCTCCCAAGCCCATGTGGGCACTGTGAAGCTCATAACTGTGTTTAGGA
The DNA here is from genome assembly GCA_019843965.1 of Rhynchomys soricoides. Lineage (NCBI taxonomy): Eukaryota > Metazoa > Chordata > Mammalia > Rodentia > Muridae > Rhynchomys > Rhynchomys soricoides. Next base: position 8,772,048 of record JADRCH010000073.1, on the reverse strand, counting down.
GGTAGCAGTTTTCACAGAGAGGGGTCTGGAAAGATAAAACACCAACAGTATACAGGACTGTAGTGTCACCCGGCCTGTGTACAGCAGAGGCAGCCATGGATGCCAACGTGTGCAGATCTACTGACCTACCAGTTGGAAAAGTTCTAGCCGTAGTCGGCCCCAGGCAATCACAACTAGAAGGACACAAGGGACATGGAGCATTCTCAATAATGAAACAGATAAAAAGGGAAGTAACAATCTTTACCATGGCTGCCAGGGTGCTGCTTAGAAGGAGTTGGCTTGGTTAGTTGGCTTTCTTTTCTCTTTCAAGCTTTCAAGCAACACAAAAGCATGAAACTATGAAAAGTTGCATTAAGTTCAAACGATGTGCTAACTTTCCGCTGACTCTTACATTATAGTCCAAAGAAACGGTCATGAAAGGAAGCAATGCATTCTGGGCCAAGGGTAGCCTGAGGTTTTTCTACAACCATGCTTCATGCATGAAGAGCTAGTTTCACAGCATAGATCTCTCTTGTATCAAACCAGCACCCTTGGAGGTACCCAGAGTTCTGGGCACACAGCAGCAGGGTTCTCCTAATCTGCTGGTAATTCTGTTTGTTGCCAGTTTCCCATATTCCATGAGGCCCACTGTGAATCAGGAATGTCATTGTACCATTTTACAAAAACCATTAAACATCAGCTGTGATATCTTTAGCTTAAAGAGAAAAGCATCCTTGAGGGTTATTAGTCTGGTTTGGGTTTAGCATTCAATTTTGAAACTGTGGAGGCATGTGTCTGTAATCCCAGCCTGTGGGAGGCAGAGGCAGGAAGATCAGGAGTTCACAGCCAGTCTTGACTACATGGGGAATTAGAGGGATTACATAAGACCCTACTCAACAAACAGCAATGCTTGAGTTTAATGTGTTGAGCTGCAAGATGGGGGTTGAAATGAGAACCTTGGCAGTCACAGCTGGATGTGCCAATATGGCTGCCAGAGCTTGACTTTTCTTAAGATTCTGGAACATTCCATCATTCAGTCTAGATGTTGCATGATACAGGACAGGGTCTTGTCATTCTGTGAATGGGAAACACCCAGTCCCTGATTTGATGGTCCCTTCAACTGCTGTCCCCTGCTCATCTGCAGAGTGACAGGAAGGGAAGTGACACTTGCAGGGAAGGACATTTTGACAATAATGTGTATATTGTCTGCGAGGGAAGACATGATGGATTTGTGGCTGCTTGCTTAGGAAGAATTGTGGAGGGCTAGATTTGACTATAAAGGACTTTGTTTTGTTTTCTGGAAAACAGACTGAAGGCCTAATCCTGGCTGGCTACTTAGATCTCTGAAGTTGCAAAGCTTGCTGAGAAGATGCCCTGGCAGTGGTGAAGATTAGGAAGTCATGGCCTTTATACCATGGAAGGCATGCCCCACTACCTCTAGGCCCTGCTTGTCCTTCCTGGGTACAGGGCATCAAGAAGATAGTGCTTGCCCTGTTTTTAACCACCTTAGTACTTGAAATGGTAACTCAGCCTGTATATTCACAGCTTAAAGGTTGGGGTATGTTTCCTGGTGGTTTAACAAATAAGGGGTAGAGCCAGACATGATAGCACAAACTTGTGATTCCAGCATTTTTTAGGAGGTAGTAGATTCAGGAGTTTAAGGTCATCTTTGACTATGCAGCAAGTTCTTGGCCTGCCTAGGCTGCCTGCCACCTGTCTCAGTAGAATAAAGTAAGGCTTGAACTTGAATATAATTCAGTGTAGAGCATTGGTCTAGCATGGGTAAGACCCTGGATTCGATCCCCAGAACGGCAATGAAATAAAAGATTTACTCACCCCAAGTTCCACAACTAGAAATTAGATTAATATTTGATCCCTAGCCCTTAGACTAAGTAATGCAGGTATATCACTGGGCAACTTCTCAGCAATCAGAGCAAAGTGTGCGGTGGATAAGGGGCACCTTCTTGCATCTTCTGCAGCCTTTGGGACTTCCCTGGACCATGTTCCTCACTCCCTGGTGGCCTCCAGTACCTCATATGCTGGTCACTCCTCTGGTGGAACTGAAAATATTTGCAGTACTTTGCAAAGGTCACCTGTCGCTAATAATCTATCCTCCTGAGGACCCAGACCACAATAACACACATGTACATGTGAGAGTGTGCACACATGCATGTATATGTCCATGTGCGAGCACGCGGTGCGAGCACGTGTGTGTACACACACACACACAAACAGACATTAATCTGGCTGGTTTAAAGGCAATTAAGAGTCAGGGAAGTAGGTCAATTGTAGAACACAGTTTCCAGAGAATTAAGTAAACCCCCTCAGTGCAGGGCCAGAGAAAGGCTGGACCTGCCCCCCGGGGAATTACTTCTAAGGACCTTGATCAAATGAACAAAGCTAGGGTAGCAAGTAGGGTTAAATGGAAAAGTTCTCTGGGAGAAAGATCTAACTAGTTAGGTGGTTTGACTGATGTAGCTTGTATGTGTTTATTCTCAGCAGCTTCCCGGTCAGCAGCTCTTCCCCGGGATGCAATAAAGAGGGCCTGCCAGGTACAATGACTATCAATAAAGACCACCCATACTGCTTCAAAAGATATTTTTGGTTTCGAGGCTATGCTCCTCCTCTCTGTTGGTAGTAGTCCTTCAAAGACCTGTGGAAAGGCCGTCTTTTGATGCAAACTCACAGCTGAATAGAGATGAGCACGGACTTTGGACATTCTACATATTTGGAGCGCTGTTTAAAACCAGCTAGGAAAACAAAGCAGTCAGCGACCCCCTCGCTGCCTAATTAGGTCCAATAAGGCCTACTTCTCCTGACTTTTACCAGAATCAAATGAGAAGTGAATGCAAACTCCCCGGCACCGTGCTTGTCACACAGGGCACTTCCGGAGCGGCAGCACCCTGTCATTAAGTGAAAGAGAACAAGGCACCGAAGGTGTGGCATGTGCATGGGCGTGGCATGTGCACAGGTGTGGGGTGCTTGCCTTAGCCTTTGTGACGATCTGAGTTTCATCCACAGCACTTTTTATTTTATTTTTAATTATGTGTATGTGGGTATGTGCACATATGTGCATGTTGTGAAGGCCCGGGGCCTCATTTGCCCCCGAAGCTAGAGTTTCAACTGGGTGTGAGTAGATACCCTATGCAAATGCTGGGAACCAAACTCCAGTTCTGTATAAGAGCGCCCACTCTCAGCCATCTCTCCAGCTCCTAATGGTTTCTTTTAACAGAGGCATTTCTATCTATCCTAAATCAGGAGCGACAAATCTATAAAACAATCCTTTCCGTGGCTCAGGAAGAACAAGGTATATTCTAAATACTTCTGTAATTTTCAGTGTTATCCACCCAAATCTCTCAGCAAGGTTCCTGGGTCTGGTTTACAAATTCAGTGTCACAGTGGCCCAGAACTAGAAGTAGGGAGGAGGCGGGCATCACTGAGTTATAAACATTCGGTTTCCCTCTGCTGAAAGTTGTCTGTCCCTTTGAGGACTCTAGTTCCCAGAGAGCAGAGACCACTGGGAAACAGGAAGTAGTGGTGAGCCAAAGAGAAACACCCCCACCCCCCACCCCCCACCCTCAACCCCCAGATGGAGATCAGCAGTAAATCTCTCCAGGCTACACCTGGTCAGAAGGCAGGAAATTCCTCCACCTGCCCTCACAAACAGTTCCTCAAGAAAGCTTAGAGAAGGTTAGTTAGGGAAATTCCCTCAGAGACAGAACGGAGATGGAAAGCTGCTTGTGAAGAGAATCTGGAGGAAAAAACCAATTAGCAGCCGCGGGGTGGGGGGGTATGGAGGGGGGAGAGTGGGGGGGGGGAGGGTGGGGAGTGGGTGTTGGGGTAGGGGGGTGGGATGCGTATGCTCCAACGCACCCAACCCCTTACATCCCCATTCTGCTGGTTACCCGGGGAATTCATGCCTGTGTCTCCTGGCCTCTGGACTGAGCCTGAACCAGACGCACTTCCTATTAGGCACTCCCGTGACTCCGGCCCACACCCACTCCAGTGGAAAGCAGCCACAGTTGGATCTGAGAGTTTCCCCCATTATCCTGCTTAGCAAGCTCATCAGGTTTTACCCGGTTCTATTCTGACCTATGGTTCTATGTGACCACTAGGTCACATTCTTAACTGCAGTTAAGCTCCAAGGGGCAGGGAGGAATCCTTCCCATGGGGGTTGGGGGACGGAGTTGGAGGAGGAGGAGGAGGAGGAGGAGGAGGAGGAGGAGGAGGAGGAGGAAAGGAAGGAAGGAAGGAAGGAAGGAAGGAAGACTCACACGCAGATCTATGATTATGGAGCTGGCGCAGAGGAATTGCAAAAATGCTTTGGAGAAAGGTCCTGGCCAAAAATGCCTTTTCAACCCCTGATCTACACATGCAAGACACACACGAGGGTCCGGACGGCTGCTGGGGCTCATAAATCACGCTCATTTTGGAGCATAAGCCATGTTATTTGACGTTTTGTTGTATGTGGAGGGATGAGGGCAGGGGAGGGATGGGGGGGTTGGGAGAAGTGGTTTTGATGTTTGTTTTTGTTTTGATTGTTAGAGGCAGGGTCTTGCTACTTATCCTAGGCTGGCCTCAAACTCACTATGTAACCCAGACTGACCTCCAACTCTCCTCAGGCTTCTCACCTCAGGCTCCAGGGTGCTAGAATTACAACTGAACCTCACCAAAACTGGGCTCTTCTTTTCTGTGTGACTTAAATGGCTGTTTCAGCAAGATGACAAAAATGAGATTTTGGTAGACGAGAAATAAAAACAGACTTCCTTATGGCAATTTAAACTTATCTTACTATATACTTACGCAAATAGATCTTAAGCGTAGAATGAATGTCTTAAAGGGGAATAGTAAGAAAGTGTGCTCTATTGGACACGTGTGTCCTTTTATGTGACTACACCTAAGCATTCTGTAATTGGTGATGATGGATTCTATTTTCAGTTTCACATGCCTCTAAGACACCCTGGGAAGACCACTCCACTATTTTGATGTCTTCAGACATTGTTGTCTTTCTCATTCACATTTATTTATTTATTTATGTCCTAGAACTCGATCTATAGACCAGAGCTGGCCTCTGGCCTGGGACTCAGAGATCCATGTACCTCTGCCTCCTGAGTGCTGGGATTAAAAGTGTGCTCCACCACTGCCCGGCTAATTTCTGAGTTTCTATTAGAATTGATTTTCCAAAAATTGAAAAGATTCTCAGATACCTAATTGTCCCTGATTAGAAAAGGCTAGAAGTCTCTAGTCTGCATCTTCCTGGTGATTAGAGTAGTCTTTAAATTCAACAAGAATTATGATGGTCAGACTTAACCTCCTGTTCAGGCCCCTACTCCTAAACACTGTAGAAAGTCAGTACACCCTGGAGGGGTGCCGTTTCTATTTCTTACCTGGAAACCTCTGAGGTCTTCAGTTTTCAACTCCTACCAAGAACACATAATATTTCTGATTTCGGGAGGACATTTTAAAGTTTGTTTCTTGCAGTACTATAGTTATAAATGCAAAATTAATTAAATTAAATAATGATATATATCAGAGGTGGGGGGGCCTTTGGTGCAGACACAGATGCAAAATGGATTGGGCTTAAACAGACGTGGATCTGGGAGTAATAAAAACTAATAAAAAAAAAAAAGCACAGGGCAGCCTTGATGGGAGTAAGCCATTTGCCTCTGCCCTGGGAAGTTTATGGTGTTTTAAACAATTGTAAACATGTCCGTGTACATGGATACTGTTCCCATAGCAGCACAGCAACAGTTAGGAGCTTCTCTAAACATACCCAAAAGGAAACTAAAAATAGCTTGCTTTCAACATCAAAATATGCACATATACATATTCAGCAGTGTACACAAAATGATGTGTTATTAGAAGTTCTACTGACAGCGGCCTTTCACAAAGCATGCCACAGTTAGCTTTAACAAACCAAACAAGGAGTCTTCATACTAGCCCACTGAGGAGCTGCTGGCAAGTGATGGCTGCCAGGGAGGAGGAAAAGTCAGTTGTCTTCAAGTTCAGCCCTCGATAGGCTGCTCATGTCCCAGTGGACGGCCTATACCCCTGCACACACTGCCACTATGGAGACTCAGTCAAGAGTGTAGGACACTGGGGAGGAAAAGTGCTTTGGGCCATGAGAGGAGCTGCACAGATTTGATAAAAACAATGAACTTCTCAATACAGTAAGTTTCCAAAAGAAAGCAACTAGTTCTCTTAGAAATGGGGTAGAGAGGGGGGTGTGGTGATTCCTTCCATAATTCCAGCTTTTGAGAAACAGTGACAGGTGAATTGTTGCGAGTTCAAGACCATCAAGGCCTACAAAGTGAGACTTGTCTAACGTAACAAAACCTCAGAGTCTGGAAAGGTGGCTCGGCAGTTAGGCGTGCCGACTGCTCTTCTAGAGGGCCTGAGTTCAGTTCCCAGCCAATATCAGTTAGCTCACAACCACCTGACACTCCAGGAGTTCCCATGCATGGCCTTTAACTTCTGAAGGCATCTACACTCACACAGCCATACACACACAGCCATACACACACTACCCCCCCAAAAAATAATAATAACAAAATTTAATTTAAAAAAAGCAAAGAGAGGCCGGAGGTGTAGGTTTGTTGGAATGCTTGCCTAACAGGCACAGAGTCTTAGGTTCTAACTCCTATACCACAGAAAACTGGATGTGGTGACACTCAAGTTCACGGAGTTCCGGGCCAGCCAGACCAGTCTCAAAACAAAGCAAAACAAAAGAATCAGGAAGAGACCAGGGGACCAAAGAGAAAAAGGTGGAGCATGCCTAGAAGTTGGATTAGAGGTTCTGTTTTCCTTTCTACCTTATTTTGTATTCTTTGATAATTTACTACATGTGCCTGGTGAATTTGGGGTTCGTCTCCCGCCCATCCATTACTCTCTCCCCTCCCCTCCTGCTAACACCTCTCTTCTTACCTTGTTTCCCTGCTATCTGCATGTCTGTATCTATTTGAGACAGGATCTCTGCTGGCCTGGAACTTAGAGAGATCCACCTGCTTTGCTTCCCTGGGTGCTGGGATTAAAGTCATACACCACTGTGCCCAACTCATGCCTAAGTCCTGAGTTAGGGTTGTCTGTACGAGCATAGACAGGGTATTACTTCCGAAACATGGGCAACTTACCAGTGACTGTGGTAATAAAGAAAATGATTCCCCTTTCCCAAAGCAACCATTAACTGCCAAGAGTCTCCAGATAGGGGTGGGGCCTCCCGAGCCCCTGTACCGTCCATAATGTCCAGATAGAACTGTCGAGGCAACCTCAAGCTGTAGTGTACTCTCTTTCCACTTTCCCGCTTTCCCGCAGCACTGAGTTTGAACCTAGGGCATCACACACACCTCTCTCTCTCTCTCTCTCTCTCTCTCTCTCTCTCTCTCTCTCTCACACACACACACACACACACACACGGGCAAATGCTGTACCACTGTGAGACACCCCTCATCCTCGAGGCTGGGGACATCAAGGCCTCCAGCCATTGTTTGGCTGCCCTGCCTGACATTTGCCTTGCTCAGAAGGTTCCCTACGTCCTATTTTGCCTTTTGCTCCTCTCCAACATTGGATATAAGGCCCTAATCTTGCTGTGATCTCGGTTTGCTGCAATAGTCTCTTGGCTTCTTAAATCACCTTGTCCATTTGGTTATCCTCCCTACAGAGAGTTGTCCTTGTAAACAAAAATAATACAAAACTAAATGTTACCCTTATTTACTTAAATTGATACAGAGTGACAGGAATAGTGACTACAAAATAAAGACAGAATGCCAGTCCGTGTTTCTGGACCTTCGCTGTTTATGCTTTTTATCTGTATCCAAGAATTACAAGCATTTTAAAAAACATCATCTAATGAGAAGTATCATTACTTGGGTATGTATTTATCATCCAAAATGGAGATACTGTTGAGAATGAAATGGGGTGCTCTTTATGATTACACTGGGAACGTGGTGTAAACCAAAACTGTCCCAGGCTGGCCCAGAGGAACAACCACACATTGTATAAAAGAGTAAGAGATAACGCATAGCTTCTTTTAGTGTCTTCTTTTACTATAAAGTAAACTTTCTAGTTGGGCTTGTGTCTTTATGGACTTGCTTCAGAGGTACGACAGCTGAGCAGCTACTTTTCCTTCAGGTCTCCAGTCTCCATGGTGGGTTTCAGTAAAACCTCACCTGGCACTCTCCCCTCGTCATCTGATCTCAGCTTAGAAGCAAAGGATACTTGAGAGTCAACTGGAAAAGAGAAACATGCCCATGAGCCACAGTGACAATAATCCTGTCAGTCTGGAGTGGTGCATGGAGGCACTAAAGGGGGTGAGAGTGTGTATTCAGATAAGAAGCCATTTCATAATGTCTATGACAGTTATTATCCTGCCTTCATTTTCTCTGCCAGGAATGTTGGCCCCGAGGGAGAAACACAGAACAAGGGTTGAGTGAGTTCCCTCTGACAAGAATGGATGCTATTTGCTTCTCATGTTGAGAAGAGCAGCACTTACTGACTAGATACCAGAACTCAGGATGGGAGGATCTTCATGTTCTGCCTGGATCTACCATAGCTCAGGGACTGCCTTACGTGAGTCATTTTCCATTTAATGAACTTCCATCTTGACTTAAAAGCTATACAAAGAATTATAGACATTGTGGTATTCAAAGGAAGCTTTCATCAGTCTTCCTGTGAGGAGGGTTCTAACTCTCCTGGCCCTCAGTGAACAGACAGTGCAGTTTGGGAGACCAGTTACCTGTCTTTATGGTCTCATGTCCTAAGGCCATGCTGGTTTTGTTCCAGGCAGGCTATTCTATGGACTGTTGCCTAGATCTCTCATCCCAGGGGTCTTCATCTTTTAACGAGGGAAAATAACAGTTATCCCTTTCTGGAGCTGCTGGTAAGCAGGCTGGAATATCTTTACTAGTACCGGGTATATAAAGGTGGCTATTGCTGTTTCATTGCACATTCGGCAACAATACTACTAGGGAAAAGTTCAAGGGATGGTAAAAAACACGATGCTTCTGTGTTTCTACTCCAAATCCACTCACATGTGTACCTAATGCCAAAATTTAACACCTCAGCTTTGCCATATCCTGATTTCAACTTCCTTCCAAGAGAATTCCATTGCTTATTACTCTTAACACCAAAGAGACTTTGCATTTTATCTCCTCCTCCTCCTCCTCCTCCTCCTCCTCCTCCTCCTCCTCCTCCTCCTTCTTCATTCTCCATTATTTTCCATCAAATGCAAGCCAGTTAGTGTCTCGGGCCATAACCAACCACTGTACTTCAGGGAAAGCTGAAGGATTCTATTTCAAAAGTGGCCTCTCTTTTTTTAATGTCTAATTTAGAGACTTTAGAAAGTTCCAGAAAAGTGAATTTCTTCACAAAATTGTGAGAACCTTTAAACTTAATGAATTTCTGTTTCTAAGAGTGAGAGTGTGGGGTAGGCTTTTTATAAATATCAAATCATGTTGTTATCTACAGAGTCTACCAGTTGGTTAAATAGAGCCAAATTCTGTTCAGTGTGATAATTACTGAATTTGACATTCACAGAGGTTCTTTTATAATTCTGGGAATAAGAAATCCACAAACTCATTAAATGTTTCAACCCTATTACCGTAATTCAATTACCCCATGGACTATATCGAGACAGGGGGTCTACAGGACAGGTCCTCGTGTTAGATTCAATAACAGGGACTACATTCATATAAAAGCTCCCACACTGTGTCTTTTAAAAATAAAATCCAACATTAATCTGCCCTATCTAGAGTTCTAGTTGATGGTTCTAAGGAAGATTTGATTACCCATGCCTCCCAGAGTCTTCCATTAGTAATCCTTCCTTGGCATTGGAAGATGAAAGACAAAGGAGGTGGGGCCAATATTTAGTTAAGAATATTTGGGAAACCCGACCCTAACAGTTACCCATTCCCTTTGAATAGTAATAGCAGTAATCGGCTTATTTAGCACTATTTGCTCTTTGGCCAGGTCAAGGGAAGTCTATTTCCCACGAGCTAACAGTTTTTAATGCAAGCTTCATTATTAAACGCAGTCAATCAGCTGTAATGTCCAGATAACACCTATATTTTCGTAGGGCTCTAAGCTCTTCAAACTCCTCCTGAATGTCATGTGCTAATGGATGGCACCGGCATGTTGGTGGAATCTCACCAGGCTAAGTTGTTCCTATGGCAGCAAAATGTTGGAAAACAAGAAAAGCATGTGGTCTCAAAATATCATCCGCAGAATGTTTCATAATTACAAGGGGGTTATATTAAAACACTGGAGGAGTCTGGCAGCTACCTCCTTAACCTAATGCTCATACTTAGTGACTCCATCCCATGCCACAGCAGGTATCTCTAACAGCTCCCATTAAGCCAGGACACAGCCTCAGACTCCTCAAGATTGGTAGCATTGTCCTGCAGAAGAGGGTGAGAAGCTAAACATGGCGCTGTTGATGTCCAACAAAGTGAGGCACGTTGTAGATATGGCTCCAAGTGACACCCTTTCCTCAGTAAGGACCCCTGGACATTTCTCAAGTGGTGCTGAGGTCTTGGTAGAAGACATATTGGAAGTACTAGCAGATAGAACAATCCAGATGTTTGTCCTGAAAACACCCCTGTGTATGTGAATTTGTGTGGTGTGTGTGTGTGTGTGTGTGTGTGTGTAGGTAAAAATAAAATGAAAACAAAGCAAACAAAACAAGCAGAGCAGGTCGGTTACCAATTAGTCAGCATTGCCAAATGAGATAGAACACTCTGCTGTCACCGGCAACCGGACAACAGATTGGTTTTTTTTACTTTGAAATATTTTTGTGGTCACCAAGCTGGTTAGGTCACAACCCCATGTCCTACAGAAAAGAATTTTGCTGTGGGAAAAGTAAGCTCTGTCCAGTTGACTCTGGCTCCAAAATTACCCTCCAAAACTAAGGCCTGTTCATGGCAATACTCCCAGTGGTAGCAGAAGACATCCTTTAAGGCTGAATGTGCGTTTAAATGTCACTTTGCCCACCTAACAATCTCAATGTTTCTTGTTCCTTCTCTGGCTCAGTCCCTTCTCTGTTTACTTCCGACTGCTTAGACCATCTGGCAAGTATCTGATTAATTTGTTTCTCAGCATGACATCTAGGAGTGGGTTGGGTCAGTCTTTCTGATTATAACATTAGCTCCATGGGAGCAGGAGTTGTCGTCTGTCTATCTCTGGAATCCTCAGGTTCTACCACAGTCCCGGCATACAGGGCCACTCAGTAAGTATCTATTAAGCAAATGAACCGGTAGATGAATGAATGAATGAAGAAATAAAATTTGATGTTTTTAAATATCTTCACTTCTTTGGAATGTATTTCAAAGGGGAAGAAAAGAAGGAATCAACCTGTGTCGTGGCTAAAAATCGAAGGAAAACTCTTAAGAACTTAGTCCTAAGTGGCTCACAGACCGGTATCTCAGCTTCTCAAGACAGAGCTGTGCAAAGCTCTGAGCGATGGCATCTTTATGGATAAGCATCTAAGTTGTGTCATTTCTTTGAAACCAATTTCCTTTGTTACTTAGAGTGCTACATGCTTTGTCTGTCTCACATGACACAGGAAGAAGGATGTTCTCACCATAAAGACTTATCTTAGAAGACTCCTTTGTTGTCTACTGAATCCCAGACACATTGTTCTTTCAGTGCTGAGAGGGACCACAGCTGAGCGGCAGGTCAGATGAGCCCTTGCACCATGGCCATAATGTCTTAGAAACACAAGAATTCTCTTGGAAAGAACAAAGATCAATATTTATTTCCCATCTCCCTACTGGGCACTTCATCACTCTTGCCCCACCCTCCACCCCACCCCTGCAGCTACTTTCCTCATCATATACTTCAGTTTTTTCTTCAGGAAAAATAAAAGGCTTGACTAAGACTAATAGTAATACAAATACAAAACACTTTTAACAAATGTAAAGTTTGAGTCCTGGTACCTGTACCATGTTATAGAAAACGAAGTTTGCTGTTGTATTTTAAAACATTTTCATGCATTTTTGCTATTAACCAGGTGACTTCATGAACCACCGTTTTGGGAGAAAGGAAGAACAGCAAGTATTGCCTAATGATCTTCCTGCCCATGGTATGTCTTGACGTTACAGCGCTAAGCATCACAGAGCATGATTCTTGGTTTTGTCCATTGCCAAGGGCATACTGTTTGATATACTGCTGCTAAGATTACAGCCAACTCACGCCATATACAAACTTCCTAACTGTCACACATTTAATTTCTTAATTAAACACAGGTGTTGAGGCTACTGACCTGCTATCTGTTAAGCTGCTCACCAGATCATTTACATTGAGAATAACTGGTGTCATTCAAGGATGCTGCCTGTTATCAGTTAATGTGGCATAATGCAATGTGTGGTGAATACCTGAGCCATGAACTTGTCACCCCCACCTTCCCGCTTAGAAAATATCCATTCAGATCACAAGAAGCTGCCAAGTTAACGTACAGTAGTTCCTTTATCTGAGAGGTACATACTTGCAGGTCTACAACAGATGCTCAAAACTGCCTGTGATAGCCCACAAACACAGTAGTACCTCAATAGTATCCCAATCAGATAAACAAGTCAGGGAGTCATGGGAGGGTAGCCTATACAGCATGGAGATGCTGGATCATGGTGAGATGATTCACATTCTAGAAAAGACAGTGTCCTTGACTCAAGATTCCATGACATACTTTGGAATAGCATGCGGTATGAAACTTGAGATTTTCTATCATCTAGAAGCTTCCATTTAATATTTTCAGGACACGACTGACCATGATTTAATTGAAATCTTAAAAAGTAAAATATCAGACTACTACAACAGAAAAAAAAAATGGGATGTGGGGTATCTGCTGAATGGAGTATGTTGAATGCATGATCAGCATCATCCAATGGAGACCACAGCAGAAGTATACTGTGATAGACCCAACTAGTTGTTATTATTTAAAGCTAAACAGCACGTAGTACCAAATACAAGAATCTCCATCCCTGTAGTAGAGAGCTTGGGAATGATAGAACTAATGATTGCAACCTAATGTCTTCTGTAACAGTCAGATGGCACCAAGAACCTTTTATTCTCTAGTGTATGAACTCTTAACTAATTAAATAACATTTGCCATAAAGTCCCTGATTGTAATGAGGTAAAGAAAAAATACAAAGACTTGTTTCTAATGTACTAGAATATATCTTTAATTTTTTTCTCATGACATTTTATATTTTGTAATTTCTCATCCCTTACTTACTATTATACTGTTTGAGCAGAAAAATGTGAGATGTCCAGGTGTTAGCTGATTACAGTCTTGGGGAAATCCTTGCAAGCTTTCCTTTCCACCCCAGCCCATGACCTTTACCCGGGCTCCCAACAAGGTATGCTATCTCCAAGGGCCATAGACTTCAAACGTCCTTGTCCCTTTCTTCAAATGCTACGTAACATTTAGTCCCATGCAAAAAGAAGAAGTTCCATTATCTACTTTTGTATTTGGCCTGTGTACATCCCTTTGGTACCCTGCTCTCCTGACATTCCAGGAGCAAGAGGGAGCAGGCAGGGTAGACTTCTCTGGGGTTGTAGAGACATAGGGATTGCTATGGCTTGGGTATAAAATGTCCACCAGACTTATGTAGTTGAACACTTGGTCTCCAGCTGTTGGTGCTGCTGGGGTTTGGGGGTAGAACATCAGGGCCAGTTGGCAGATGTTGGATCATAGGACCACAGGGGCAAGGGTGAGAGTCTCCTTCTGCCTCCTGGCTCAGGGATATGTGAACAAGTATGCATGTTAAAGCTTCCATGGAGCTACCCCACCACAATATATTCCCTCAAATCATCAGCCAAAATAAGAGGAGTAAGTAATACAGAAATGGTTATGGGATTTGCTCCATTTCCAGGCCTAGCTCCCCTCTCTTGTATCTACCAGGAATTCTCAATTGGCAGAAGGAATCCAATATGTCAGTGGAGCCAGAGGGTAGCCCACTAACTTAATGATTATTATTTAATCTATTAGTTTACAACTTCAGTTTATGATTTTTAATTTATATTAATAAGACTTAATTTCATTAATTTGTGTTTAATTCTAGTTTAAAAAATCATGATCCCTGATTCACTGTTTCCCACTCTCCAGTCTGCCACATGCTTAGTTCTTCCAATTTCATAGTGTCATGGACAGGGTAAATCTCATGCTATCCTAGATAAGGATCAACATGTCAAGTCCAGGTGTGATAACGAATGGCTGTAATCCAAGCACTTGAGAAGCTGAGGCTGGGGGATCAAGTTCTAGGCCATCCTGGACTACACAGCAAGTTTACGACTAGTGTGGACTTCTAGTGAGAACCTGTCTAAAAGAGAAAGAAGGTCAGTGTATTAGCACAGTGGTCAGCTGTTACACTGTCCCTTCATAAACAGCAATGCTTCTTTTTCCTCATCATCTATGTTGTCCTAGGGGTCAGCTACGCCTCTTTTCCAACTGTCTTCCTCATCTGAGATCTAGGCTGAAGAAGAACACCCGTGCCTGAACAGGCTGCCTTCAGAACAAGGAAAATAACAATGGTGGAGTTGTGTAATCACCCTTGAGGTTTGCTGAATCCATCTCTACAACTTCTGTTCATAGTCCAGGAGCCAAGCAAGTCATACAGCCAAGTCATATCTGTGGATAGGAGTATAATCTTTCCTTGGGGAGGCTCACTACAGCAGAGCCCTGGAACTGATCAGGGAGCAGGTGGCTGAGAAGAAGAATGGGATCTACCAAATGATGTACATGTGCTTTTCACACATCGTTCTCTGCCATTGCTTCTGGTGGGTAAGCGGCCTTTCTCCTTATGCCTGCTTGAAGATCTACACTATTTCCACTGAATGGCTCTGCCACCTGCCGCTAGTCAGCAGATGAGGAAGAGAAAATGAAGATGCTCCAGTCAATGCATATTCACCTGTCACATTTCGGCTGGTTTTTGGTTTTCGGTTTGGTTTGCTCTACTATCCACTGAGAAAAACAACTTGTTCTCTTTAAATATAGGTCTGAGAGAAGAAGGGAAGTCTCATGAAAATTGGGAGTACAAATACATAGAGTAAAATTGAAAAGTGATCTCAGGAATCACAAACAGTGGTTAGATGTAGCTGCTTCCACCGTCATTTGATGACCTCTTTCTGGCCCAATGTCACCCCTACTAAGTCCCACCCATTCTCTAACACACGCCTTTCACTTCTGTCTCCTCTAAACCTTCTGCAGTAGCTCCAATGTTGGCCAAGAGCTCATCTGTAGTCGGAGCCCCAGGTCTCCCAGAAAACTGTTTCTCTCTCTAGCAGCATTGTTATAGTCTGCCTTAGTAGTTTGTAGATGGCTGAGCATCTTTCCCTGGCAGTAAGACACTTGAAATTACGATCTGTTTGCATTATCTATTCCCTCAGCACTTATCTGGCATATAACATTGGTTTTAATTGAGTTAGGTCAATTGCAGATGAATTTGAGGCCCAGCTCTGCAACTGAGGCCATATATGTACAGTGCTTTTCTTAGGTGTCAGGCAGGATGCCCTGTTTGCATCACTGCACCAAGCATCTCCAGCTACTTACCATCTCATACGCCCTCCATTTCTGTCTCCCTTTTAACCAGAGACACTGATGTCATTCAGTTTTGTTTCTTCTGCTTCCCCCATTGGAAGAGGAACTCGAGGTGGAAAGGGAAACCTTCACCCTTAGCTTCCTTTTTTCCTTTCTTAGTTTCCATTCTGGTCATGTGGCAACCCTGGGAAGATGCTTTAGGGTTCTTACTTGGAGACTCCTGGAAATGTATGAACACTCTCCGGAGTGGCTAGACCTCCTCTACTGCCTCTCCTTGTCCCCACTCACATTCAGGAGTCCCCTACCCCACCACCCCACCCCCCGAAAATGCATCCTGCCCTTTTTAGTTGGAGCCTAAACCCAAACAGACCTTTCAGGTTTCTCTGCTGTTAGATTTGACATATCTCAGTAGCAGATATGAAAAGTAGAATCCCAGCTTGACAATAAAGAATGAGATAGGAATCAAGGAAACTGGGTGCCATTGGACTCAATGGGCCTTGGGGGTGAGCTCTGCTCTTTTCCTCTTGTCTGGCTGAACTTGGGCAAGCTATATTCATCTGGAACACACTCCTCGGTACAGGATGACAATGTTCAGTTAGGCCGACTCTACTGTCTCTCCTAGACCTGGAAGCAGAGGGCATCTGTATGGAGCCTCTGCCTGTAGTCAGAGTGCAGGCTTCAACACAGGCATCTATCTGCTTGAATCTTGGCTACTGACCTGAGCTTGATATAAAACCTTAACCCAAGGATTAATTGAAATTTATATTTTTATATTTAGAAAAAAATCAGAAAAATATACATTCTGTCCTAATATATCAGAGTTCCACATTTGAAAAATGTATGACGAGTTGAACAACTCTTTCCCAGAACCATTGCCTGCCATGTCTCCCTGGGGATTCCCTGAATGTGAGGACACTATGGCCTCAGTCTCTACTCTTCCACGCTGAGTTCAGTGAAGGAAATAAAGGCCCCACAGAAAGAAAGCATTATGTTCTGAGCTCTGGTGAGGTGAATGGAGGGTTCTGCTGTTTGCCAGGCTGTTCTACCGGGGTTGTCACAGTAGAAGCTAGAGGAGAGAGGCCTCAAAAGCTCTCTGCACACACAGTGGAAAAGCCTAGCTTCCTGTGGGCACAGCAGTGTAAGCAGATAAGTGCAATTACGAAGGGGAGTTGCACCTTATTTTAGAATTCTCTAATTAATTAATTAGAAGCTAATTCTCTGAGAATTAGCTTCTCTCTCTCTCTCTCTCTCTCTCTCTCTGTGTATATTTCTCTGTGGTGTGTGTGAGCACATATGTGTGTATGTGGTCTCTGTCTCTGTGTGTGTGTGTGTGTGTGTGTGTGTGTGTGTGTGTGTGTGAAGTAGTGAGAGGTAAAGGAAACATGTTCTCAGATTCACCCAACCAAAGTCTGCAGAGACAACTAGAAGTTTCTATCCAGCTAGTCAGGGAAGAAAATTGGAATTTTCCCAGAGGCCTGGAGCTTGCTACTGACTGGCCCACTAAAGTCCCCAAGGACTATTCTTTCAGGGATAACTCAGACTTGACAAATGGAGTTATAGTGTCACTAGTCATTGCAGTCTGAGAAAAGG
Source organism: Rhynchomys soricoides (assembly GCA_019843965.1). NCBI lineage: Eukaryota > Metazoa > Chordata > Mammalia > Rodentia > Muridae > Rhynchomys > Rhynchomys soricoides. The sequence continues at coordinate 8,754,953 of JADRCH010000073.1, read as the reverse complement.
AAGGATCTAAGGCTGAGCATAGTAGAGGTTCTGTTCAGTGAGGAAGGAAGGACCGCAGAGAGCCTGAATCTCCCAGATGGATTGATCATTCCCATCTTCCTCTCCTGTCTTCTAGACAAAAGGGTAAGCCCAGGTCTTGGGTGATGGTGTGCGGGGGCTGAAACAGGAAGAAAAGAAGAAAGGAAGGAAGGATGAAGGGAAGGAGAGAGAGAGAGAGAGAGACAGAGAGAGAGAGAGAGAGAGAGAGAGAGAGAGAGAGAGAGAGGAAGAACACCACACATAAGCACTGACATGGAAAAGAACAGGACAGTTTCGGAAACACTGGCACAGGTTAAAAGGGTGACCACACACAGAACCAACCAGCAGTTTAAACTGTCTTAATGGCTCTACAGTATGAACTCTTCAGTAGGTCTAATATCAGCCTCAAAGAGATAAAAAAATTAGTATTTGGTAGTTGGGGGAATAAAGATATTATAATGTCTCACGACTCTTCAAAAGAGCACGGTAAATTAACAAACACAGTCGATCTGTGGTGTTTAAATTCCACAGGCAGGAGTGGGTTTGATAGACAGAGGATATCTTGTGTACTGTATAAATGCATCATCGCCTGTCAATTAAAAAACCTATGCCCTCTTGGAAAGGGTAGAATAGATGGTGGGATATGTACAGCTGGTAGGCAGAAAGAATTCTGGGTTTCAGAGCCACTGGCTAAGAGGCAGATGACCCATGGGAGCAGGAAGCCAAACTTTGGGGTAGATATTAGAGAGAGTGGAGGCTTAGGACACAAAGAGCTTCTACCCTCTAGTTTTAAAACATGGTTAACATTTTCTTTTAGATCCGAGTACTCTCTACCTTGCTTGATTTCACAGGGGAAGAAAAGAGTCAAATATGCTGGGCACAAAGAAAAGGGAAGCATGTACTGAGATGGCCAGTTAAGGCCATGAAAGCAACAGAGGCAGGCAAGTCAAGGAGAAGCAGGCTGACAATGGCTGACGCTACTGTCTCACCTGCTCGCCTACTGAACACCTCATCAGCTGTTCCAGACAACTGGCAATCATTTCATTCTGTGCTTGACAGCCACAGGAGAAATGCCCATAAGGTTGTCGTATCATATCTAAAAATCTAAATATCCTCAAGTCCCTCACCAGGAAAGTAAGTTAAGCTGAGGATCCTACTGTGACCTGCTGAAAGGCAAGGCCCAAACTTCAAGCTTCTTTCCAATGATCAAGTTTGATTTTTTTTCTCTTTTAATCTTTTTCTTTCTTGTGAAGTATGGTATTTTGACTAACTTATTTCTACTTATGAACTATTCCCAATGATTTTCCCTAAAACATTTTACAAGTAAGAAGAAATCAGATTGGAAGCAAAGAGGGAGGTAAAATCTCACTTTAGTTTAAACTATCTTCATGGGCCAAGTGTATGAACTGACCAAACCCTAGATTAAGGACTCAGCTTTCCAGATAGGTGTGGTACAGATACCTCCAATCCCAGCACACGAGACACAGAGGCTAGCCTGGGCTACATAGTGAGACTCTGGTTCCTTACACCCACATCCCCTAAAAGGATGAATGTAGACTTCCCAGGGTGCTTTTTGGAGATCATATCACAGACCAATTACAAAAGAAACACTGTTACAATGGATTCCAGGAACTTTTCCATATTTTTGGTGAGGGTGGGGGTGGGGCCCTGGGTTAAAACATAAATCTAGAGTCCCATGAAAATACCACAGTGACTATTTCCCTGGCCCAGACCAGCCAGCTCTCTAGAAAAAAAAAAAATTGTTGGTTGAGATTTATGTGATGAAAATAGAAAGCATGTGCCCTGTTGTTCCTAGGTAACTAGTGTTGTTTCTGGACAGGCTTTCTCTGTAACCCTGGCTGTCCTGGAGCTCACTCTGTAGACCAGGCTGGCCTTGAACTCAGAGATCTGCCAACCCCTGATACAGGCTGACCTGATATTTGAAGACGAGATATTCTTATGCAAGAAAGAAGCTGTTCTTCAGATGGTCTAGGTTTTTTGGTTTGGTTTGGGGTTTTTTTAATGCACTACTGTGTGTTTTTTAATTACCTTGCATTATGAATAGGTAAGGGTGGGAGATATTAAATGTCTATTGCTAAGTACGGTCGAATATAAGAAAAATAATTATTTTTCTTATTAGTGATACTAAATTTGCCAAATAAGTCACACTTAGTGACAGATATGACCCTTATTCAGGACATTTCTGAAAGAGCCCCAGGCTTTCTCTACACTGTGTGCATTTATATCCTGTGCTCCGAAGCAGACCTTCGTGAGAAGGGCTACAGACAAGCAAGTCCCAATACATCATGAGTGCAGGCCTGGGATGCACATGGTAAGGTCTGATGCTTATTGAGTTCTTAGTCTTGGTCAGGTCAACACCTATGTTTCACATGTATATATCATTTGGACTTGATAACAATTTGGGGGCATAGGTAATCTCATTGTTTACATTTTGCAAATGGGGAAAGTGAGGCCCAGAAAAGCAAGTAACTTGCCCAGCATCATTCTGCTGGTGAGTGGCTGGGCCAGTTAAATGGAGCTCTGATATGGCATAAGAAGATCTCTCCCTCACCTGTGACACCCACTGTGTCCGGTTCCTGTTGTGTCGCATGCATTTTATTCACGGACTTGGTTAGGTGGGTAACCCAGCTACCTTCAGTCTCCTTTGTTTTCCTGAGCACCACCTGTCTTTCTGCCAGTCATAATCCCAGCTCTGGCTGCAGTCACACAAAGGCCAGAATAGCAGAAGCTCATTGGTCATGCCTCTTACCTGGGATGGCTTCACACTGTACACAGGGATGCATGCAACAGCACAATTTCCTGCTGCAGGCATGACCCCAAGATGTAAGTACGCTCTCAGTTCCTTTGGGGAACTGAGAAGCTTTAAACACTGAAGAAGCAATTTCATTCTTTGGCTGCTTGCATTTAAAGAGGTCAGACTTAGAGTTATACTTCTACACGACAGCTCATCGGTCCTACTGTCCTTGCCTCTGAGGATTTCTGGGAAAGTATGCCCACCCCACATCCAAACCACAACAGACTGGGAAAGCCCATCAGAATACCAAGTAGCAATCCTATCAGAGGTAAGTGGCTACTGTTCTGTCCTCTGTCCAGAGATTATTTGGAAGTTTGGGAACCCACATGTTCAGCCTTGAGAACTCCACACAAGTAATCAGTAACATTAGCTCAGTGAGAAAGTCTACATAATGTAACGAGAAAAGAGCCTGTCCGTGAGCAGCACACACACACTGTCCTCTCCATGAAAACAAACATTTGTGTCCGAAGCAACTGGAGGGAACAGTTGTTCCGCCCCATGTTTGTCCACTTGGGAATCTGCTTTATCTCTGCCAGAGGACATAACCATGGGGATTTAGTTTGGCACAATACTGAAGTAGGTTTACAGTCACCATATTCAGCTTGAATACTGATCATCAAGGTTGTTAGCCATAACTTATTTGAAAAATGTTTCTGTGTAGCATCCAGGGGTTTGGATGTCTGTTTAGGGACAGCTTTAACTGTGATAATAATCACAAAGGTAGACTCCTAGAAAGACCAAACTATGACATGAACCATTTCTCCTCTTTCTGAAGTCAGTATAGATGTAGAGTGTGCCTATCCTGAGCCTGCAGAGGTGAGAGCCCTAGATAAAGATCTGTCCTCACGGGACTTCATACAGGGATACTCTTAAGAAATAGCTGTGCCAGCTGGTCCGGGGCAACTTCTCCAAACTCTGTAATATAACTGGCAATGTCGATAAAATCACACCGTGTTCTTCAGACACTCGATTCAGATGTTGCTCTACTCCAGTAAATCTGTATCTGGAACATGCAAGCTTATTGGGACCAGCCATGCTAGCCCAACTTTAAGGCTGCTTGCCAGGCTCTGTTGCATTCTCTTGAACAAATCTAAACATTTTTATTTGGATAGAACACTAACAACCAACTTCAATAGTCAACTTGAGTGTATTAGTGGGTGTTTTCCAATAGTCACTAATAGAGTTAGAACATGCCAGAACTCCTAATAAGGAGGGGGAAAAAAGGAAATTCATATTCTTTTCGGGGGTTGGCTAAGCTTAAACAAGTGTTAAACACTGTCTCCCGAGTGGCCTCACAGGTCGAGTATTTTATACTTCAGCCTTTGTGTCCCAGCAAGTACCCATTTATTTCATGCCTAGTGTATAATGGGCACAGTCCGGAACACTTTATTGATATCGGTCTTCTCAAAAAACTTCAAAATAAGTTATAAGTTTTATATCATTTTTATTAGGGCCTGGGACAGTCTGGAAGTCACCCAGGTTGGTCTTGAACTTGTTCTCTTGCCTATCCTTCTCCGTCTTCTACCCTAAGTAAGGAGATTACAGGAGTTAAATGCCTGCCTTAAATTTTTACCTTTTTTATTCTACTATCTCTGTGGGTGCCTTATGGAAACTGTGAGTTTAGGAATATTTCATCACTACACTGAAATTATTGTTACAAAAAGTCTCTGTACATTTTGCATCCCCTGAATATACTAATTTTCTATCAGTATATCATATCACTATACAATTCAAGATAAAAAACAAATATGGCTCTCATTGTTCACTCTCTTCCTATTAATTCTCCCACCCTGAAAGATGCCTTGCTATTCAAGACGACATATTTCTCAGTAGGTTCCAGGGTCAAATCTCCAAATCCCAACTCCACCTCCTACTGGCTTTGTGACCTTGAATATATTACCTGATTTTCTAGGTCATCTTCAATAACAAAGAGGATTCGTGAAAATAATGCCTGTGGCATGGTGTGAGTAAAGTTCACCACTTCTCTACCTCACACTGAGGTGGGGTCAGGGGTGACGGGCCTTTGTGAAAGAGTGGACTGGCTTTCTCACGGAAGTGGGATAGTTAAGGGGGGGGGGGTTGACCACCTCACCTCTCTTCTATAAATGCCCATTGGCCTTACTGCTTCCCCACTGTATTACAATGCAGAATGTGGCCAAACCATGTAGTTGGACTTCCAGAACCAAGAGCCCAAAGAAAGTCCCTTTCCTTCGTTCCTGGATATTCTGCTGGATATCACAGCTGGGGGTGAGAGGAGGAAGAGAAGGATGACCACAGCGTCTATCTTATTTAGTCCTGTGCCAACATAACATTAGTAAGCGCTCAGTAAGTATTTATAGTATTACCAATGGGTGGGAGTTCTGATCACATGACAGGTAGGAGACCTCCACATGCTCCCTGAGTCAGTCCTCCACAACCATGTAAACCAAGTGTTTCCAGCTTGGACTAGATTTAGAATCGGTTAAGAGATTAATGAAGAATCTCTCTCTCTCTCTCTCTCTCTCTCTCTCTCTGTGTCTGTGTGTCTGTGTGTGTACGTGTGCGTAAGCCAACAGAACATAGATAGTCTGCCTACTCAGCTCTCAGTCCGCCCTGATAACAACTGTTCCTCTCTACCATGCCCTCGGCTTCTCCTCCCCACAATGAACCGAGCCCTCTCAATCACAAGCCCAAACAAATATCTCCTCTTAATAATTTGTTTCTGTCGTGTATTTTGGTCACAGCGACACAAAGAGGCTAATACATTCAACGGTCTGCTCAAGACAAATCTATTTGCCTAAAGCTTTGCTTGGCATTTGGAAGAAACTAAGGTCTGTGCTTTAGATCTATAAACAGAAGCTAGATAAAATCAGAGTAAAAAGCTATGTGGAGCCTGGCACGGCAGTGCGTGTCTGTAGTTCTATCATCACTCTGGAGGCTGATGTAAGAGGCTTGCTGGTTCAAGGCTATCTTGGGGTGCACAGTAAGTTCCAGGCCAATCAGGGCTACATACATTGTGAGAGTCTTATTATATGTGCAAATAGGTGTGTGAGAGAGAGAGAGACAGAGAGTGAGAAACATTCTTTAATTCCCAGTATTTGGAATTTAGGTGTGGATCTATTTTATCTAAATTTGATTGTTTTAGTTGTTATAATATATCTTTATATAGCCTTTAATTCATTCAACAAATATTTATTGGATTCTGAGTGCACTACTCATGGATCACACCTTAAAAGATTGAATGTAAAAGAGAAATACACAAAGAGTCCAAGAAATGGCAGATGCTAGAAGAAGTAGCTACAAATCTAGGGAATCCCAGGAACAGCAGCAGTCAATTCTTACTGCAGAGAAGGATGGGGGGGGGGGGGAGGTGGCCTCCTCCTGCTGCATCCACCCAGTTACAACTTATTCATTTACTTTCTCAAAAGTAACACAAAGGGCCCAGGAAGCCAGAGAGTAAATGAATGCTCCCGCTGGATGTGGATCGTGGAAACCGAGATGAGGAAGTCCACAGGACTTTAGGACACTGACCTACTTCAGGTCCTCTTTAAGATTTAACACTGTAAATGTTTAAAATAGGCGACAAGACAATTTGCTTTTATGTCAAACTACTTGTAACTTATAGCAAGCATCCCATAAGGTGAGCAGGCAGAGAGGTCGTCAATGACCAGGAGATGAACTGAAATTCTCCTCTTTGCCTCTCTATTCACAGACACCTACTTAGCAGGAGGCTTGAAAGGATGGTGATGGAGCAAGAAGACCCTGGAATTCCTCCAGTAGCAATTCCAGCTCTGAGGAGGTCTGAGAGCATCTGTGGGTTTGACAGAAAGTTGAACTCAATGCATTCAGTAAAGTTCCAGGGACTGGGAGATGAGTGGACTTAATTATGGAGGGGGTGGGGTCCTCTAGCCTCCCAATCCCACCCCCACACCCCACTTACAGAGGGAGGGACATGGCGTCGACATTTGTGGCTTAAACAGTCTTCAATGATGTATTGACCTAAGAACTCTCAAAGGCTTTCTGTAGCAACCCCTCCCACAAAATATTCTATAGCATACTAAATAGTGATCTGCTACTTAAATACAATATTGTTTTGATGTATTTACGTGAGCTATTTAACTCAGATCTTCCAAAGCGCTCCAGGCAGCTGGCAACATTCTGTAAGTCTGGGTAGATCCATAAGCCAGTGCTTGGTGGTTTGCTACTTTTTGTACACTTTGAAGGAGGACGAAATTCTGCCTGGATGTTTTATCAGCTTGGGATGTTTCGAGGAGACAGTTCTATCCTGGGATAAAAACCCAAATTAAAGTTACAGCAGCTAAAACTGGAGTGTCACATGCTACTTTAATTCAGAGCTGCCTTACTTCAATGGTGTCTCATTGAAGACTGCATAATTATTATCAAATTATCATATATCATTTCATAGTTAAGCTTGATTATGAGTTAAAAGATCCAAGGAGATTGGAATTCTACATGCAAACAAACAAGATTTTAATTCAAACTCTCGGATACTTTTGTTTCCTGGATCGTAGAAGCAAATGTTTCCCCGATGACCTTCTCAGGGAAATGGGAAAATTTAAACGTAAGAGATCAGTGTCATTTTTACATGCCCTGTTTTCAAGAGACACAATTTGTCTATAAACCCAAGCTAGTATTCAGTAGGGATGCATTTTTCCAAGAACATCTCAAAAGTATTTCTTTAAAGAACTGTAATTCACCCAACTTCTCACCTCTGGATTATAACACACATATGTGTGCATGTGTATTTTCTATACTTTATTTAATAACAAGAGGCTCTTAAAGAGGCCTCTGCTCTGTACAGTGAGTCAAAGTGGCTTGGAGACTTCCTGAAAACCCTGGGGCTTGCTGTGCTGCTTTCAGTTTTGACAGCTGTAAAGCTTCTAGTCCGTTTCATTCTAAGGCGAACTCGTGGTTTTGTTTAATTACGTAGCATGAAAAACGTCCAGCTTTGTGTCTGCTGACCCCATTTAATCTCTGAAGTGTCAGCTGATAAAGTCCATCCTTTCCTAGGGTCAAACATCTTTCAGATCCTAGGTCACAGGTCATTCCCATGGGATAAATCAAAAGACATTAAAGAGGTTGTAAAGCCTGTTTTCCTTCAAAGAAATCAGCCATAAAGGCTAATCATGCCACGTTGAGAGCTTCTAATTCCTACCAGCTGTGTGATTATTTGATTGGCATTTTTCTAGTCCATAAGACTATACAACTTCCGTGAAGATAGGACTTCAGGCTGTTCCTTTCTTCTACAGCCTCAGTGCCTGGAGAAAGAAAACATCCGGGAAATATTTGTGAACGTGGTACATTAAGGTGAATATTTACATGCATGAAGAAATGAGTAATTTAAAGGAATTTCCCCAAGAGGTGTCAGCAGTAACACTGTGGGACTGAACTGCTTAATACAGCAGCCACTGCTTAATATAGCTCAGGTGGTTGTTGAGACTTAGCCTTAGGTTAACTACAAGTAAAACTTAGCTCTTTGGTTGTGCTGCCCAATTTCAAATGTTTAGTCACGTGTGGCCTAGCCATGCTTGATAGTACGGGTTAGAGGGTATTCCCATCATTGTAGAGATGTCTGTTGGCTTGCACAGTTCATGTTATTCTAAAGTTCTACTCCGGGAGAATGTTATTTTCACATGGTGAGCCAGATCATTACAATTGCTGTCATTTTAAATATTAACTATGTGACATAAGATGTTTTCAAAAAACTATTTCCTACTCATTGATTGAACTTAGTCCAAATACTTCTTATTTCTTCAAAATGTCCAATACGTAATTTGGTGACTTTGGTTTATAGAGGTCTAAGGGCCGAGTATTCTGTATACTTACCTAAGCACTCAGAACAAGTCTTAAAACTGAAAGCACCCCTCCCCTACTCGTCCAGGGCCAATACACTCTAGCCCCTCCTCCAAGTCATGATCAGTCAGGACAGAGCCTTGTACAACGGGTGATGGGGAGGGGCTGGACACTCAGTGAGGGTCTCATCAGTCTACACTTAGTAGGTTTGCTCTTTTGCAGATGGGTACAGCTAAAGCCCCAGGATGATGGGATTTGACTCGGAGGATGGTCCTGGGAAACACAAGTCCACAGAGAGTTGTCCTCTGACGTTATACACAGTGGCATGTGTACACTCCATATATTGTTTATTACTTATAATGCAAAAAAGAACCCAAGGACTTTAGTTAAACTTATTCTTCAAATTATAAACAGATATTTTGTTTTATGAGAACAAAGTTTCCAAAGGTTAAGAAAATGAAATTGTAGATTTATACTTAACTAAAGGTAATCATTCAAATACCAAGTAAAAATGTCTCTCCCTCCAACACCAGCCGCTTTGCCCATGTGCTGGGGATGCAGCTTAGGGCCTTATGCATGCTAACCATGTGCTCGAGCATTAAGCTATTTCCTGGTCCCTGAAAAAATGTCTTCAGTGCTGAAACTCTTCAGAAAAACATAAGAGAAGAGTGAGGATGTAAGGAACGTGCTTCGTGCCCAGACTCCGGTACACAACCCAGGGAGCAGAACGCCAGGAGACCCTGCAGATGCCAGTCCTGCCCTCTGTGTCTGTTTTCAGCAGGCATGAATCTAATTCCAGATATCTCCATAGCGCCACAGAAAAGGACCGTCTATCACATATATTTACGGTTACCTTAACTCGTGTTCTAAATGATATGCTGCAAATTTTGCCAGTTTTATTATAAACCACCAAATTCGGCTTTTGAACAAGTTATTTTATTGCACTTTCTGGTTTCAGTTAAGTTAAACATTGAACACAGCGCTATTTTGAATTAATTATTTACATTGAGATAAACATTGCTCTGCACCTTGGCTGGCCCTGTATTCCCTATCGTGTCCTGGACACCACACCCAGCTCTCCCCACTCCCCGATGGCATTGCTGGTAAGAAATAACCTCCATATGCTAGCCGTGGTTATCACCGTGTCAGAGCACCGTATCTAATCATTGTCTGGCGTCCCCAGCCTTTCATATCCTACACCTTCCAAACAGCAGGAAAGCAAATGCTTCCCCAGCAGCACACTTTACAACCTTGAGCTCTACAGAGTGGAAAGCACTGTCAGCCCATCTAAAGTGAGTGTGCAGGGGTCGCCCCTGGCCTCCTTAGGGGCAAGTCTTTGATTTTTCTATGTGTTTTTATGTCTCCGAAATTTTCATGTAAAAAGATGTGTCACACCTGAGAAAGACTGTGTTCTTCATTTGCCCACTAGGCCTTTTGCTTCACAGAGGACAAATCAAATTTATCTGTAAAAGATTTGAGGTAAGGGTCAGATAAGTGAAAGCATGAGAGACTGAAGTCCATTCTCCTTGTCCACTGATTTTCATGTGCCAGTTACGAGCAGCTCTCCTCTCTTTAATTTGTCCTCCTAGAGACCAGGGCTTAGATACCCACCAGTCTTCCAGAACAAGGTGGGTAACAAGGAACTGCAAGAGCTGGGAGCAGGATTCCAGGGAAAGGCTGGTGGACATTTGTAATTGCCACGTGAAAACACTACTTTTGAAAAAGCATCAAACTGCGATGATCCATTGACTTGGGGTTGACTTGGGGTTTAAGCTTAGGACAAGTGATTTGTTGGCTAGAATATCTGAAGAGAGAATCGTCAAGCTTTCAAGGGTGTGATGGGGGTTCCTTTACAGCAAGCTTTTCATGGTTCGGGTTGTAAGTGTCACATCTAATTCTGAACTAACATTCACCTTCTTCATCCTCTTTACCTCGGCTTGATCAAGGCTTTGTCTAACCAGCCCCGTACCAAATTCTTTCTGATCATTAGAATTATCCCAAACCATCAGGGGCATTTGTAGCTTGTCCAGGTTTCACACAACACAGTAACAATGGAAGAGGAACTCTTGAGACATAACCTTTGTTCTCTTAGAACAGGCTGTGGTATTCCCACTTGTAATGTACAGTATTTAAAATGCTTGGATTTAGGGCCAGTGAGATGACTCAGGAGGTAAGAGTGGACAATGGAAGTCCTTGGGACCCACAATGGAACCAAAGAACTGACTGCCAACCTCCACCTGTGAAACACACACACAACACCACTACCACCACCACCACACACAGACCACAAATACACACACACACACACACACACACTACTACCACCACCACCACACCCCACACACACCACACACAGTCCACAAATACACACACACACCACTACCAACACCACCACACACCACACACACACAGACCACAAATACACACACACACACACACACACACTACTACCACCACCACCACACACCACACACACCACACACAGTCCACAAATACACACACACACCACTACCAACACCACCACACACCACACACACAGACCACACACACACACACACACAC